>PVJX010052008.1:0-10121 GCA_004027295.1 Dolichotis patagonum | reverse complement strand
TGATGTGGGACAGACATAGTTCAACCCATAACACACATCTAATAAGTACTCTGGCTGCTCAGTTAACCTCTACTCCATGAACTCAATGCCCCCTCAGGGAAGGCACACCTACTCAGGTGAAGAGCAGAGGGCTTTCAAGTGACCCGACCAAGAGAGAACAGCATGAAAACAGCAAAAATGACAGAAAGGGACCCATCTCGTAAGTGCGGACTGTTCTGATGACTTCAGAAAATTTTATTTTAAAAATGCCCCCACATAGCCAGCCATGGTGGCATATGACAAGCCTGTAATCCCAGGTACTCGGTAGGCTGAGAAAGGAGGCTTCAAAGTTCAGGCTGGGTCTGGGTAATTTAGCAAAATCATGTCTCAAAAGGGAAAAGTACAAGGGCTGGGGGATCTGGCTCAGTGTAGGTTGACTGGGTTCAAGCTACAGAACTGTTGAGGGCCTGTCCATGTCACCTTGATCCCCCTGAGAGCAGTCCTGTGCTAATGCCCTTTGGAAACTGTAGGACTCCGTTAGACCCCGCCCCTGGCCCAGGCAGCTCTTGTCTAGTGGCTCAGCCAGTTGCCAGGATAAGGGCAAGACAGACATGTCCACTGTAAGCACCATAGTAAAACACAGCACATCCAGGATTGTACGTGAGGAGTGCAAGGCGCAGTGCACCGGGAAAACACAGAGCAGCCTGACTTCAATTCCAGCTCAGGATGGCGCTAAGAGCGGGCTTTGCTTCGAGCTGAATTTCAACGGTGGGCTGTAAAAGATGCAAATAAGGGCAAGAGAATCAGCACCCACTAAGAGTTTCATCTGGAGGCCCTGTGCTGAGCGTTCTCATGGAAGCCGGAAGATAACAACGGGTATTACCATCCCCAACTTACAGGGGAAGAAATAGAAGCTCTGGAAACCCCGTGGGAGGGATAAGACACAGCCCTAACTCCCAGCTCAGTGGAAGACCAGAGGTCTTGGATGGCACAGAACTCAGAAAGCGGCTTCCCAAGTGGTTAAAAAGAAAGGCGAAGCCACAAAACGAGTAAAATCAATTTATTTTATTCTGACACTAACACAAAATGCAAAGGTATGGTCCGGGATGCAAAATCAGAAGAATTGTATTCCAAAAATCTCAAGTCAGCTCATATTCACTGACAAAATAAAACAGACTGCTGTAACCAAAGTAGAAGAAAAATTCATAACAGTATACAAAAGTCATGTTTAAAAGCTGGAGTTGGGCTGGAGTTGTAACTGTGGTACAGCACTTGCCTGCCATCTGTGAAGTCCCGATTTGACTCCCCAGCACTGTGGGAAAAAAATTATAATGTGAAAAAAAAATTATGATGTGGTCCAGTAGAGCAGCTACACCCACTTATGTGTTCGTGTATGTTTTTACATGTACATTTTTTTCTTAAGCCATTAAAACCTTAGGAAATTTGTATGACAACAAAATGTGCCATGTATGTAAAAGGCGGATGGGTTAAAATTACTGTTTTCTTAGGATCTGTCTGGCATTTGACAGCCATGCACCAATGTACTATCTGGAAAGATTTAGAACATTCGCTGTAAAATTATTTATTAGTTGTTATTTATACTGTGTGCTCACTGGCAGACCACCCAGCGCTCTAACAATAAAAGCAGTCACACTGCATCTCTCCAAAACAAGCAAAAGACCCAGGGGGCTGTGTTTGGGTGTCACCACTGAAGGACTTGTGGCTTCTGGCAGGGAAGCATGCTATGTGTTTGGAAGGTGCCGTGATCCCGACAGAGGCCCAGGGAAATGGAAAGCACCCGGCCAGCAGGGACTGCTGTGCTCCTGGTGAGCAGGCCTCCTGCAGGGGCCTCGTCCTGTCATCTGTGGAAGGAGGAGGGTCTCTCAGACCCCTTCCCCCTGAATCCTGGAGTCTGAGGAGACTGGAACCTGTCAGCAGTTCCCGTAACCCCAAGCTGTGATCTGGGCCTCATCTCAGGGCCTGGGGGCCTCGGGACCTGACAGACTGCCAGCCTCTCCTCAGCCTCCCAATTTGGCTCGTTAGCGAGCTAACGAGAGGCATGTTCGAACATTCCTGAAGGCCTCAGAAGAAAGGCTCATTGTACAGTGCTTAATTTTATTAAATGTCAAGGTTGTGGTTCTACTAGACCATCCAAGAAGAGATCAAGTTTGCCTTCTTGAAATGTAGAAAGTAACTACAAAATGCCACATTTCTATATACGCCAATTTAAATAAATACAAACATAATTAAGAAAATAAGCTCCTCCCCCTGCCCTTCAAAAAAAAAAAAAAAAACTTTGGGTATTTGTCATTATTTAGCTTGAGTAATGTGTCTAAAAAATTTAACCAATTTAATGAAGACACAAATATTTTCCACAGTACATAGGATTTATTCCACACTAATCCCCTCACTTCTAGCAGTCAGTGTCTCTCATTTCTCGAATAACTCAGTCAGGGAACTGACTGTGGTCTTAGCTCAGCCTCCTTATTTTTGCATGGGTAAAGGTGCCCAGAGTGGTTCACTGGCTCTCTGGGAGCTCTGACTCCACGCCCTGCTCCCTCACTAACAAGGGTGATCCCTGGCTGGTAACAGGGAGTACAAACAGGTTGCTCCCGTTCCTTCCTCACAGCCTGACTTGTATTTATGGCTCCCAAACCTGGCTGCATCCCAGTCTTCTCCAGGGACCCAATCCTGCCCCAGAGCTGATGAATTTGCATGCAGATCTGTAATTTTTCTTTTCAAAGTTACCTCCAAATAATTCAGGTTGAAAAACAACTGCATATTGCCACATGTGCTATGGCACATTTCTTTAATCCCAGCTACTTGGGAGGGCAAGACAAGAGGATCATAAGCAGGACACCAGACTTAGTGAGACCCTGTCACAAAAGAATAAAGTAAAAGGCCTGGGGAAATAGCTCAGCACTGAAGCGCTTGCTTAGGGTATGTGAAGCCCTAATCTTTAGTGTCACAAAAAAGAAACTGCACATTCATGCTAAACACCATGAGTTCATCACAAGAACCCACCTAATCTAGTTCTGCAGCAAGAAGAGCACTTTCAGCAACTGTGAAACTTTTAGACACAAAGAATAGAAATGGGTTCCTTTCTTATCTTGGGAAAAAGCATAATATAGTTAGATGTTCACCATCACAAGAGCTCACAATCTTCCCAAAACAAGGAAAATATAACCGAAATTAATCAAAATAATCCCTTTAAAATCATGAGGCTATTTAATAATAAATGAAGACATGAAAATAACTTTTAATAAGTTTTCCCTTTCCAACATTTTATTATGCAAATTCCCAAACATACGCAAAAATAGAAATAGCTTTGTAAATTCCTAAATAAGTATTTTACATTCTTCACAGTTTTCCAGATTCTGCTGCACTTGCCTCATTAATCCTCTTTTTTTCTTTGCTGAAGATTTTTGGTTTTTTGTTTCTTTGAGAAAGGGTTTTACTATGCAGTTCAAATAGGTCTCTTTTTTTATTTTAAAGGGGGTAAAATTTAACACAACAAAACAGAACAAAACGGGACACAAGAAAGCATAAATTTCAAAGCTAGACAACCAGAGATCTTCACTATCTATAATACTGTCTCTTGTTTTCTTCCAAATGTTTGTCCACATCTTTGTATACGGAAAGTTCATACAAAACAACACAGCCAATCTTTCCCAAGATGTCCAGTTCACTGGCTCCCACTTGCTGGGGGGAGGGGGCGGGCCGTGGGGTGACATGAGATGTTTGATTCTCAGCCCTTGCGCCAGCAGGCTCACAACCGCTCACCAGAGAGGAGAGGAGTTCCTTGTTCTCCCGGACCCCAGGTCACCACATGGTGCAGGTCCCAAATGCCAGGGTCTCTCTCTTGCGGGTCGCCAAAGCCTCAAACAGGTCTTGAACTCACTTTGTAGCCCAGGATGGTGTCAAACTCACAGTGATTCTCCTGCCTCAGCCTCCCAAGTGCTGGTATTACAAGTGTGCACCACCCTGTCCTGCCTCACTGAATTATTCTAAAGAAAATCCTAGATATCAGACTAGTATAAAAAGGGTGATCAAACAGTACAGTGACTGTCTAAATTTGAAAAATAAAAACTTACTGCAATAAAAGGCACATTGCAGGAACACTGGGATAAGTGTAGTTACAGCAAGTGAAAGTATTTTTGAGTATTTTGAGAAAGACTAATAGCAATGTTTTATTGTAATAAATTTTACTTACAGATTCACTCTATTTTTTCTTTTCAGTTTTTTATTGGTACATTATAGTACATAATGATTATACTCCTTGTGGGGAGCTGTATATAACATATTTAATTCTTTTTTCATCCCCCTTCCCTTCCTTCTCTCTCCCCTCCCTCCATCTCCATCTTCTTCCCATTTCAAAAAATCTCAGTGATAGAGAACATTTTAGAGCTTTCAGTGGTAACAAACAGCCCGCTGAGCATGCATACCATAGGTTCTCCATGACTGATCTATCTCCTTATTTCTTATTATCTTTTATTTTGTTCTTTATTTGTGTTCTTGGCTTCTTGTGCAGGAAAAACCAGGTCATATTTAAGCTAGTGTGTCTGATTTATTTCACATAACATCATGGTCTCATAATGTTACATGTACATCCAATTTCCTACAAATGACTCAAATTTATTCTTCTTTATGACAGAGTAGTACTCCATTGTATATACGTACCACATTTTCTTGTGGTTTTTTGTTTGTTTGTTTGTTTTTAATTTTATTTAAAGAGAAAAAAGATTAAGTGCTTGCCTGGTAAGCGCAAGGTTGTGAGTTCAATCCCCAGTAACAAAAAAAAAAAAAAAAGAAAGAAAGAAAGAAAAAAGCAAAACAGAAAAAAGGGTAGAAATAATACAGAATTTCAAAAAAAAATAAACAGTAAGAAATCACTAGTTGATAAATTACATATTGTCCTCTTAGAAATAGTTGTTCAAGTTACAAAATTAAATTATACAAAGTGGACATTCAAACAGTGAGGCTGCAAACAGTTCTGTTCAATGATTCAACAAAAGCTTAGTAATATGGTTATCAATCCTGCGCATTTAAACATACATACAGTTATATCCTTTAGAGCACTTTCTTTTCCTCCTTTTGCTTTTTAAGTCCATTATCTGTTTAGTTATATCATGTTTCAGCTTGCTCAGTACCTTACTGATCTGTTTTGTTATTTCCTTTTTATTTTTATTTTATTTATTTATTTATTTTTAAATTTTTCATTATTTTGAAGGTACTAAAACACATCAGAACAAGATAGAACAAAGCCAATTAAGACAGTGTAGTGAAATTGGTACAGAACTTCACAGCAAGTTACCCGAATAACAGTAATAGGTACTAGTATATGTTGTTATCTTCACAATAGTTGTTCTTTCAATCAGGTATAGCAAAATCAAAGGAAATACAGGACATTACAGAACTTATTAAAACAGAATATTGAATAGAGCAATAACATTAATCAGAACAAAGCAAAACAGTGATAAAAATATTTGCCTTCAAAGAGATGGTAGAAGGAAATCCCCCTTATTTGCTATATTGCATATGGTCAACTTCCCAAGAGATGCTCAGACCTCTGTCTCCCACTTGCTAACAGGGGTGGGGCGGATATGAGATGTTTGATTCTCAGCCCGCGCGCAGGTAGGCTCACAGCCGCCCACCAGGATGGCAAGTGAGTGGGTTGTTTCTTTCCCAGCACACCAAGTTCCAATATGGCGTGGATCTCAGGAAACACTGCTGGTTCTCACCCTGGGACTACTGTAGCTTGCCAGGCTACCGCCACTTACCAAGGCAGCAAGTGAGTTGTTTGTTTTGAAAATTATTGGGGGGGGTTGTTTACTGGATACAAGGTCTTTCTATGTAGTTCAAGCTGGTCTTAAAATCACTATATAGTCTAGACTGCCCTCAAACACATCCTCCTGCCTCAGCCTCCTAAATTCTGGGGTTCTGGACTTGCACTACCATATCCAGCATTTTCTTTCTGTCATGCTGCATTGATAAAATGTTTATGGCAATTTCTGCCACATAAATAAAACCCACCCACCTTATTCCCTAACTCTGGCACCATGCGACTTCTGGCTCTCTCATAAACATTTTTAATTGATTCAGGACACTGAGACAACCAAGAGAGTATCCCCAGTGACGATGAAAAAGGACTTTCAGAAAATGGCAAGAATGATGGCATAAATGTATGAGGCAAGCAGGAGTATTCCGGAGGGCGTTAATAGCAATGTGTCTTCTGGTGCAATAATTTTTAACTTAAATATTCACTGTATTTTTTATCACATCTCATACTTCAGTATGCATCGCTACAGAAAAGCATTTGATGAAGCTTAACATCCTTTCTTGATTTAAAGAAATCAATAAACTAGAAATAGAAGCAATCTTCTACAACATAATAAAGATCATATGTGAAAACTCATGTGACGCCTACGCATCAATGAAAGACTGGAAAGTTTTCCCCTAAGATCAGAAACAAGACCAGGATGCCCACTTTCACCACTTCTAATAACAATAGCTTTGGAAGTTCTAGTCAGAGAGGCAAAAATAAAGCACATGCAACTGAAAAGAGAGAAGCAAATTCATTTCTGAGCACAAATATGACCTATATATAAGATACTAAAACTTTTAAGGCCCTATTAGAGCTAATAAATGAATTTAATGAAGTTGCACAGTACAAAAACAACAGACAAAAATTTCTGTACACTAACAACAAACATCCTGAGAAGGAAATTAAAAATAATTCACTTAATCAGGTGTGGCAGTGCATGCCTATAATCCCAGCAGTCTGGAAGGCTGAGGCAGAAGGATGGCAAATGAAAGCCTAGCCTGGACAACTTTGGTATTTAGAAAAATCCTGTCTCAAAAAAAGGGAAGACAGAGGTGGGTACTAGGGATGTAGCACTCTGCAAATGTCCTGGGTTCAATCCCCAGTACAAAAAAAAAACTAAAAAAAAAGCCTACTGTATGATAGCATCAGCCTAAAAACAAAATACTTAGTAATAAAGTTCATCAAGGAAATGAAAAAAACTGTATGCTCAGAACTACAACATTACTGAAAGAAGTTAAAAACAGCACAGATAATTGGAAAGTTATTCTATGCGTATGGATTACAAGACAGCTTGTTAAAATAACAACACTAACCAAAGCAACCTACCTGTTCAATATGAGCCCTGTTAAAGCCCTTAGCATTTATTTTTCAGGGAAAAAAAATCTACCCCGAAATTCATATGAAGTCACACAGTGTTGTAGTTGGGGTTTGCAAGAAGAACAAGACAATGTAGGACATATAATTTATAGAATATTTTATAATAGTCACCCAAGGAGTCAAACACAAAAGTGCAGGAAATCTGTCCACACGTGAAAGACCCAAAAAATTCAGCTGAAGGCCCAGATCTCATGGCAATGTCTCATGCAAATCTGTTTCACAGGTCTGCACTGGGGACACCCAGTGGTCAGCAGTAGAAGCTAGAACGTCTGTGCCAGGTTGAAGGATCTGTGCCAGCAGGCTGAGGGTTCTGCACTGGAACCAGAAAGCGATGCTCAAAGGAAGGACCAGAGCTCCCCCGAAAAGTACCACAGCCATCCTCAGCAGTGACAAGGTCACAAGGTCGTCCAATGATATAAACAGCCATGTTTATATAAGAAAGCCAGCATGATAACCTTCTCCAGGAGACTGAACAGCACACCATCTTCCCCTTCAGAGCCAGGAAGAGGGAAGGTAAAGACCAGCGCTCCCTCAAAGTGAACCGCAGCCGTTCTCAGCAACAATCCCGAGCTCCTTTGATGATGAGAACAACCAAGTTTGTATCAGGAAAGAAACTCAATAAGCTCCTCCAGGAGAATCAGTGGCAACCAGAGAACCAACAACACTCAGGAGAACCAACACCACCACCACTTCTCCAGTTCTCCCTTCCATGTTGGCAACGGTCCTCGGGTGGGCCATCCTCACTCAGAGCCATGCTGATTTGGTGCAGCTGATGTTAAAACGGAGCACCAGCGGTCAGTCCACCACACAAGGGACCCACAAATAGAACACTCTCAAAAATGAAGAACAAATTTGAACAATTCACACTTCCTAGTTTCAAAATTCACTGCAAAAAGTGACAGGGTGTCATGGAAAGTTATTACTGAACAGGTACAGAGTTTTCTGTCTGAAATTTTGAAAATGTTCTGGAAACGAATAGTGGTAATAGTTGCACCACATTGCAATTATCTTAATGTCACTGAATTGACTTAAACAGTACATTTTATGTTTCATGCATGAATTATCATATTAAAACTCATCTCTAGAATAAACATTTTCTTAATCTAGTGGTATTTAAGTATTTTAGACTCTATAGCCTCAAAACTATGTCTGATTTGGTTCCAAAAAATGTAGATTCTCCTTCCCTGCCCATTCCAGGATCACCCTCTATAGCAAATTTCTATCTAGAATATCAAAGAATTACTTTCTTTTCATAGGGCTTCTTCTTACAAACACTATCTCAATTAGAAGTCAGCAAATTTTAGTCTCTGCCCCAAATTTAGCTTTCTACTTATTTTCTGCTGCTTTTGAACTAAGAATGAATTTTGTGTTTTAAAATAGTTGAATAAATTAACTATTTTGTGACACATTAAAATTATATATGATTTTATTGTTAAGAAATCAACCAATAACAAATGCTAGCAGGGCTGTGGGGAAAAAGGAACCCTTATCCACTGTTGATGGGAGTGTAGACTGGTGCAACCACTGTGGAAATCAGTATGGAGATTCTTCAGAAAACCAGAACTAGAAATTCTTTTCGACCCAGCTATTCTTCTTGTTGGTATCCTCCCAAAAGAATTAAAAGCATCACACCACAATGATATATGCACACCCACATTTATAGCAGCACAGTTTGTAATAGCTAAATCTTTATACCCAACAACAGATGAATGTATAAAGATGATGTGGGGTTTTTTATACAATGGAGGACTACTCTGCCATAAAGAAGGATAAGCTTGAGACATTTCTAGCTAAATGGGTGATCATACTCCTAAGTGAAGTACATCAGACACACATATGTAAATACCACATTGTTTCTCTAGTGTGAGAAAATGAAAGTATAAATAAGGACCAAAATGTACATTAGGTATTGTGAAATAGGAAAAAAATGTTCAAATGGGGAGGGGGCCTTGGGGGGTTGGTGAAGGAAGGAAAAAATGGAACCAAAGCTTGTGTAAATAAGGAGGGGAAGAAGGGTTGAAGGGAGGGTAGGAGAATGGGGGAGAAAGAATCAAGTTATATCAAATACAGGTACAAATTCTCTATGATGAATGTGATCATTATGTGTACCTAAAACCAATAAACTTAACAAATGAAAAAAAGTATACATGACTCCGTTTGTAGTGTGAGAATGTTCCACACGTGGCCGTGCTTTGTTGCACACTTTGGCCATGCCTGCTTTTGCCCCGTGAGGCAGAGTTGAGTAGCTATGACACAGGGATCTGTGCTCAACTTTGGATCGCTCTAACAACTACCTGACACAGTCAGTTTACAAAGGGAGAGACTTCTGTCTGCTTGTGGCCTTGGCAGTTCCAGGCCATGACTGGCTGACTTCACTGCTCTTAGGCCTCTGGCGAGGCCGCACATCCTGGCCAGTCCCTGGGCCCAGCAAAGCCACTCATTCATAGCCAAGATGTCAAGGAGAGAACAAAGAGCACAGGATCCCACAGACTCCTCTGAGGGCGCACCCCAAAGACCCAAAGCCTCCCCCAAGCTCCTCTCATAAAGTTTCACTGCCTTCCACGCTGAGTACCAAGCCTGTAACACAGGCCTTTGGGACAGTCTGCTTCCAAAATAAAATGCAAATGGGTATACTAAATACTAAGATGGGTATTTAAAATACTAAAATGAGTATTTGAGTATTTAAGTATTTTTATTTAAATAAAAACACAGAAAAAGTTTGCCAATCCTTGATGTAAATGATTAACTCTGAAAAGGTCAAACTTCTGTACCAAACCACACTTGACTCTGCTTTAAACTAATACAGCACTGAGCTTTTTTGTTTTTGTTTTTCTAGAGATCTGAACTAAATGGCCATTCTCTGGCCAAGATAGAAAACACTACCAACAACAAGTGTTGGAGAGGCTGTGGGGAAAAAGGAACTCTTCTGCACTGTTGGTGG
>PVJX010052007.1:0-10110 GCA_004027295.1 Dolichotis patagonum | reverse complement strand
CCCACCAACAGTGCAGAAGAGTTCCTTTTTCCCCACAGCCTCTCCAACACTTGTTGTTGGTAGTGTTTTCTATCTTGGCCATTCTTTCTGGAGTGAGATGGAATCTCAGTGTGGTTTTAATTTGCATTTCTCTCATGACTAATGATGATGAACATTTTTTCAAGTATTTATTTGCCATTCGTATTTCTTCATCTGAGAATTGTGTATTCATTTCAGATGCCCATTTTTGGATTGGGTCTTGGAATTTCGAGGGTCTGATTTTTTTAATTCTTTGTAAGTTTTAGACAAAAGTCCTTTGTCTGAGGCGCTGTCCATGAAGATTTTTTTCCCAATTTGTGGGTTTTCTTTTCACTCTGCTGGAAATCTCTTTGGACATGCAGAAACTCTTTCATAAGATGTGGTCCCAGTTATTGATTCTGGGAAGTACTTCCCATGTACTTTGGTTCTTGTTTATGAATTCTCTTCCTACCCCTATATCTTTGAGGTTTTTACATACTTTGTCTTCCCGCAGTTTAATGTTTCTGTTTTAATATTTAGATCATTGATCCATTTAGATTTTAGTTTAGTGTATGGTGATAGACATCTGTCTAGTTTTAGTCTTCTGCATATGGACAGACATTTTTTCAAGCACCATTTGTTAAAGAGACTGTCATTCTTCCAGTGAGCATGTTTGGCCCCTTTATCAAAAATGAGGTGGTTCAGTGTGTTTGCAGTTGTGGTTGTATGTTCCAATCTATTCCACTGATCCTCGGGTCTGTTTCTATTCCAGTACCATACTGACTTTATCACTGTAGCTTTGTAGTATAATTTTAAGTCGGTGATTGTGATGCCTCCTGCCTTGCCTTTGTTGCTTAGAATTGCCTTTTCTATGCTAGGTCTCTTCTGGTTCCAGATGAATTTTAGAAGTGATTCCTCTAGATCTATGATGTATGTTAGTGGTATTTTGATTGGGATGGCGTTGAATCTGTAGAGTAATTTTGGGAGAATGGCCATTTTTACAATGTTTATTCTTCCTATCCATGAACAGGGGATGTCTTTCCATTTTCTGGGGTCCTCTTCGATTTCCTTTTTCAGGGTATTGTAATTTTCCCTCTATTGCTCTTTTACTTGTTTCATGAGATTAATTCCTAAGTATTTCATTTTTTTGGATGCTAGTGTAAAGGGTGTAGTTTCTCTTATTGCTCTCTCAGTACTTTGGTTGTTAGTGTATAGAAATGCTACTGATTTTTGTGTATTGACTTTGTATCCAGCTACCTTGCTGAATTTGTTAATTATATCTAGGAGTCTTTCAGTAGAGTTTTGGGGGTCTTCTATGTGAAGTATCATGTCATCTGCAAATAATGATAATTTAATTTCCTCTTTTCCTATCTTACTCCTTTGATTTCTCTTTCCTGTCTTATTGCTCTGGCTAGTATTTCCAGTACTATGTTGAATAGCAGTGGTGATAATGGACATCCTTGTCTTGTGCCTGATTTTAAGGTAAAGGTTTGCAGTTTTTGACCATTCAATATGATGCTGGCTGTTGGTTTGTCATAGATGGCCTTTACCATATTGAGATAAAGACCCTCTATTCCAATTCTCTGTAACGTACTTATCATGAATGAGTGTTGGACTTTATCAAAAGCTTTTTCTGCATCTATAGAGATGATCTTGGGGTTCTTGCTTTTGGCACTATTGATATGATGGATTGCATTTATTGTTTTGTGTATGATGAACCATCTCTGCACTCCTGGGATGAATCCTACTTGGTCATGGTGTATAATCTTCTTAATGATTTGCTGCATCCTGTTTGCCAATATTTTATTGAGAATTTTTGCATCTAAGTTCATCAGGGAGATTGGCCTATAGTTCTCTTTTTTCGTTGAGTCTTTCTCTGGTTTTGGTACTAGAGTGATATTTGCTTCCAGGAATGATTTAGGCAGAGTTGCTTCCCTTTCTATTGCATTGAAGTGTTTCAGGAGAGTTGGAGTTAAGTCTTCTTTGTATTTCTTGTAGAATTCTGCAGTGAATCCATCTGGGCCTGGACTCTTCTTTGTAGGCAAGGACTTAATTACATTTTCAATTTCAGTAATAGAAATTGGGTTATTCCGCAGTTTTACATCTTCCTGATCCAGCTTTGGTAGTTCACATGTATCTAGGAAATTGTCTATTTCTTCAGTGTTATCGAACCTATGAGAGTAGAGGTTTTAAAAGTTGGTGTTGATGATCTTCTCTATTTCCACTGAGTCTGTAGAAATTTAACCTTTTTCATTTCTTTTTGCATGAATTTGAGTTTTTACTTTACTTTTTTTAATAAGGTTGGCCAGAGGCTTCTCAATTTTATTTATTCTTTCAAAGAACCAACTCTTTGATTCATTGATCCTTTGTACTGCTTTCTTAGTCTCTATTGCATTAATTTCTGCTCTAATCTTTATAATTTCCTCCCTTCTTCTGGCTTTGGGCTTGGCTTGCTCTTATTTTTCTAGATGTTTGAGTTGTAGCCTCACGTTGTTTATTTGTGTTCATTCAGTCTTCCTGATGTGGGAACTCAATGCAACAAATTTTCCTCTCAGTACTGCTTTCATTGCATCCCACAAAATCCGGTAAGTTGTGTCTGTATTTTCATTGACATGTAAATATTGTTTAATTTCTTCTTTAATTTCCTCTTTGACACACTGATTGCTCAAGAGTGTATTATTCAGTTTCCATGTGTTTGTAAGTTTTTTGCAGTTTCTTTTATCATTAATTCCTAGTTTCACAGCACTATGATCCAATAACATGCATGAGATAATTTCAATTCTTTTGCCTTTACTTAAATATGTTCTGTGGGCTAGTATACGGTCTATTTTAGAGAATGTGCCATGTACTGATGAGAAGAAGTTTTATTCTGGTATTGTTGGATGGCATATTCTGTATACATCTATCAAGTCCATTTGTTCACAGGTGTGATTCAGTTCTGTTATGTCTTTGCTGATTTTCTGTCTAGTTGATCTGTCCCTTTGGGTCAATGGTGTCTTAAATTATCCAGTTATAATTCTATTATTCCTTGTTTGATTTTTCATTTCTGTTAGTATTTGCTTTATATAGCAGGGTGCTCTGGAATTTGGTGCATATATATTTAAGATTGTGATCACTTCTTCTTGAAGTTTTCCCTTAACTAGTATGTAGTGTCCTTCTTTATCTTTTTGGATCATTGTTGGTTTGAAATTCACATTGTCTGCAAACAGGATTGTCACTCTTGCTTTTTTTTTTTTGGTTTCCTGTTGCATGAATTATTGTTTTCCATCCCTTGACTTTCAGTCTATGAGTGTCCTTTTGGGTTAGATGTGATTCTTGTAGACAGCATATGGTTGGATGTTTTTTCTTGATCCATTCTGCCAGTCTGTTTCTTTTGATTTGTGAGTTGAGGCCATTTACATTAATGGTTGTAACTGTTATATATTGGTTTATAGTTGAGATGTTATCTTTCTGCTGTTGTGTCTTTAGCTTTCCATTCTGTTTAATTGTCTGCCTTGCTTGGTGGTTTTGTCCCATGTGTCTCTAGAATGTCTTTCAGTATTATTTGTAGGTTTGGTTTGGTGTTCATGAAGTTCTTCAGCTGTTCTTTGTCATGGAAGTATCTTATTTCTCCATCCATTTTGAAGGACAGTTTTGCAGGGTATGTCAGTCTGGGTTGGAAGTGGTTTTCCTTTAGGATCGGAAATACTTCACTCCATGCTCTTCTTGATTTCATTGTTTGTGTTGAGAAGTCTGCCGTAATTCTGATAGGTTTTCCTTTATAGGTGATCTCTCTTTTCTCTCTAACAGTTTTTAGTATTCTATTCTTATGTTGGATTTCTGGGATGTTGATTATTATGTGTCTGGGTGTAGTTTTATTTTGCTTATGGCTGTTTGGAGTTCTATATGCTTCACTTATGCTGATGTCAGTTTCTCTTCTCATGTTTGGGAGGTTTTCAGCTATTACTTCTGTAAATATCCTCTTGATATCATTTGGACTGTCCCCTTCTTTTCCATTTATCCCTATTAACCTTATGTTATTTTTCTTTGCATCATCTTGCAGGTGTTGAATTGTTATTTCCCGATTCTTTGTTATTTTTAAAAGATCGTGTCTTTCCTGTTCACTGGCTGCAATCTTATCTTCGAGGTCTGAAATTCTGTCTTCACTCTCATTGAGGCAGTTTTTACAGCTTTCAATAGAGTTTTTGATTTCCTGTATATCTCTTTGAATCTGCTTTATCCATTCTGTTTGTTTCTTATATTGTGCTTTGAGGGATTTTATCTGTTTGCTTTGTTCCTCTAATTTTTTAGCTGTGTTTTCACTAGATGCATTCACTATTTCTTTCACTGTTTTTATCAATTCTTCTTTTATCTGGGCAAGTATTTCTGGTTTGAATTTCTCCATAGCTTTCCCTATTTACATATTTATTTCATTTGATATCATTTAAGACATTTCAGGTGTATGGCTTCTTTTTTCTTCTATGTACACAGCTTCTAAGCTTTCTTGGGGAGGGCTAGGGCTTTGAGCCTGCCTTTTGGTCTTTCCTTTTGTCATTTTTCTATATTTCCTTACTTTGAGCGTTTTTTCAAAGCTTTCTCTGCTTATGTGGCAAATTACCTGTTACACCCTCAGTTCCTGGTTGGGCAGTGGCTCCCCCACAGGCTCTTGGCTTCCTCACAGGGTCCTAACTCCCCTCTGTGGGCTCCTGGCTCCCTAAGTTGTAAGGCGAATCCTGGGTGTGGCCATCCTGGAGCCTGTGGAATCTCATGCAGGCCAGGCCACTGTGCTTTTTCCCAGGCAGGTCTCCAGGAGGTTCCCTGCGAGTGAAGGGCCTACAGGTCCCAAATAGTCAGGCCAGAATGTTGGTTTCTGAAAAGTTCCCGGTCCCAAACAGACCTGGCCAAGATGCCAGTCTCCACAATATTCCCAATCCAAACAGCCCGCACCACTCTGTGGGTCCAAGAGTTTCAGCTCCCAAAGAGACAAGCCAAGATGCTGCTTTCTGGGAGACTTCCTGGTGGTGAAGCTGTCATAGACTTTCTAGCTTCCACTGCTGAACTTCGGGCCTTCCCATCATGGATCCGTAAAAGAGACTGTCACGAGTCCTTCTTGTGGGCTCTAGACATCCAGTTAGACTCATGTGAGGCAGTGTCCTGTGCTCCAGGTCTTCATCTGGACTCATGATTGACATTGTGGGACTCAGGTGCTTGGTTAAATATTCCATATCTTTGGTGTTGTGGATAGATTTCCTGCATTTTTTTATGTTAATTCTGGGTGACTATCATAAAACAATAATATAAACTCCATGTCCTGATTCTAATTGTTCTGTGTACAACCACTGGCTATAACAGTCTCAAAATTCATCAGTTTTACTTCAAATGTTTCAAAATCACTCTTCTTTATGACTAACACTCCCTTGTTTATATATGCCATATTATTTTCTTTCATGGCTTAACACTTAAATTGCATAGTTATTTTTTATCTATTAAGATGAAGTTTCTTTGATGAATAAACATGACTTGAATTCATCTCAAATTATGCAGAAATTTTGTGAGCTTTGGTTTCTTTTGAGAGTCAAATCATCATCATCTAAAAATCAATCAGATCATTTTATCTTCATGAAAAGGTGTTGTCTCATGCAGAATTCAATGCTTCAGAATAGGGAATGAAATCCTTCACATCCCTGTCCTCAGGGTCTTAGAACACACAGCTCTTCCACCAGCCAAGTCATTTCAGGAGACTTTGTCCCCATGACCAGCACCAGTACCATGTGCAGCAGAGTGCTCAGGGGATTAAGGAATAGGGGCAGCCTGGCTGCACCCTGGACAGTGCTCAAGGGCCTCACTGAGCTCTCTGCTAATGGTAGCTGATCAGGAGTAGGGACTGTACTTTCTTTATAGAGGTTAGAATTGAAGATTTATTCCAGACAGTAGTAGCATTCTATCTTTTAGATATCTATTTACCTACTTACCAACATATTTACATATAATCTCTCTTTTTCTTGAATAGCCATGTCCTTTCAAATCCTTATGTATTTATAAGCAAGACTTCTCAGAGTTGACTAGACTTATGGATTATGTATATATTTTAAGAGCACGTGTTAAAGATGGTGGACCTAGAGGTAGAGGATATGGACCCTCTTTGAGAGAGACAGCTCAAATGCCAGAATAGAACACCTTGGAGAGGCCCAAACAGAGGGATGTGGGATCTCTCAACCCAGGAAGAAACTGAAGGGAAAGAACTGCTTGAATACAAGGTTCTGGGGCTACCACTAGAAAAGCAAGATTGGCAAGCACTGCACTGTCACCGAGCCATCTGAATTACTGCCCGATATCTAGTTGAGCCACTGAACCCATGCCGATGTGACTGGCTTGAGCAGCTGGAGCATGGAGCTGAACAGCCCTGTGTACAGCTCGCCCAGAACTGGCCCTGCACACGACCCACACAGAGGCACCGTGAATTCATGCTGAAGGTGCCCTGAGGTCAGAGGTCAGGGAGCCCAGCAGTTCTCGGGACTGCCATCAACATTCAGTGAGTGATGGGAATGGGACCATCCCACAGGAAAGAGGCAACCAACTAGATGACACATTGGATATGGACAGGAAAGTCCTGGCCCTGTAAGGAAGTGGCTTCAGTTGATTGCTCCCCTCACAGAGCGGATTGGTTGGATCTTCTTCAACTGAGCTGGGACCCAGTGGGTCATCACAACTCAATTGGTTCCCTGAGCACTGTGCACACTGATGCAGTGAAGGCCTGTGAAGCTTGACTGGCCCAGAGGGGAGGAGCCAGTGTATACTACCCTTGCTTGCACTTCACTCTCTGATAGCGGCTGGCAGAGGGCAGAAGCTCCTAGACTGTGTGCTCCAGAAGAACCCTAACTAACAAGAAAAGGGGCTGGGAATTACACTATAAACTTGTATTGAAGGAACCAAAAACATGACGAGAGGAAGAAATAAGAAAAATCCCCCAGGCCCAAAACTGAGCATATTGACCCAGGAGAGGTAAATATAGAAGAGATTGAGGATAGCAAACAGGCAACATCAAACACAGCATCAGTGGACATAAAGAGATATCTTCAGAACCCCATAAATGAGATAAAAACTGAAATATTAATTCAAGTTAAACAAGAGAAAAGTAGATTAATAAAAGAAAGGCTTGGCATCTTTCAAGAAGACCCAGACAGAAGAATGGAGGAATACAAAAGGAGAGAAATGTTCCATGAAGAACATAAAAAAATCTAGAATTCATGAAGCAGATGCAAAGAGATTACCAGCAAACTAAAGACTCCATAGAAAGTTGGCAAAACTGCTTGAAAGGAACCAAAGTTAGACTATCACAAATTGAACACAGGCTAGCAAAGTGTGATCGTGAGATTGAAGATCTCTTAAAAATAACAAGGGAGCAGGCACTAACTGTACAAAGACTTGAGGATGACAAGAGGATCTATAATTTAAGAATAAAGCATGTGAATGAAGAAGCAGGAATCCAAACAGAAGAACTGCAAAGGCTATTCACAGAAATTATTAAGGAAAACTTCCCAAACATAGAAAAATGAAATGATATGCAGACATTTGAAGCATACAGAACTCCAGCCACCTACAACCAAAACAGAGCTACATCCAGACACATAATAATAAAGATCCCAGAAATTCAATATAAGAACAGAATATTAAAAGCCATCAGAGAAAAGAAACAGATCACCTATAAAGCAAAACCCATCAAAATCATAGCAGATTTCTCGACACAGATCATAAAGTCCAGAAGAGCTTGGAGTGAAATAATTCAAACCCTGAAGAACAATCTCCAGCCCAGATTGATGTATCCTGCAAAACTCTCTCTAGAAATTAATGGAGAAACAAGATGATTCCATGACAAGGAGGAACTTGGAGAATTTGTGACCACCAATCCAACCCTACAAAAAATACTAAAAGACATTTTAGAAAGAGAGAAAAAGAATACAAACATTTCAGAAACAGTGGCAGAGAGGCCTCAGTGAATGGGGCAGACAGTGGAGTGGAAGAGAAAAATAGACTACCAATGGCAGAAAAACAGAATAACAGAACTGAGGCAGAGAAGTTTGGCTATAATCTCTAGTATAGAAGGCCTCGAAATACTAACAGAGAGAAACACAGGCAGAGTAGATCAAGAGATAGGGTCCATTGAGATGCTCTATATATAGAGGCAGTGGGACCCAAAACAAGCAGTGCACCCTATAGGAGTGAAAGGGGAGGAATTGCCTAAAAAAGGGAAGGCAAAGGATATTGTTAATGGGGTAACAAGATTTAAAATCTACATTATTGTCATCACTCTGCTTGGATGGATTACATGCTGTTCTAGTTTATCTACTTACAATAGACTTGAGGACAAGGTCAGCTATCCCAACAATCAGAGGACATAATATGGTAATCATCGTTAATTTCCTATCAACTTAATCAGAAGCCCTGTATAACCTATGCAGCCTTATTATGACTGATCATATTTGAATCTGGTTTGTTAGAGTGCTATGTTGTATTGAGTGATTTTATTTAAATCTGTTATGATTGATAGCATCAAGTCTAAGAGTATAGGTAACTACACTGAAGATGACAAGATTACCTAAGATACCCACTCTCGTTTGATTATTGCCTGCTTTTGAATCTTATAATATCTCCAATGCTTTGTTTTTATTAGTGTTGTTATACACTGCAGAGACATCATGGTAGCCATTGTAGATTACCTTGTATTGTGGCTTTATATGACTTTTTGCTTCATGATTTTCTAGGAATTGTTTTGTTGTGTCTTGCTTTTTTTTGTTTTTTCCCTCTAATACAGAAAGGATAGATATACATGTAGAGACTCTTGCATGTGTAGAGCTTATAAACTGTTTACAAGAACCAACTATATAATGCATGTTGAAATGAACAAATATTTTGAAGAAAAAGAGATACTACAGTACCCAGTGCTGACTCCATAATGTCACAATGTGAAATCCAGCAATACTATCATTCTTTGTTCAAAGTGGTTTTAGCTGGTTTTGTTTTCTTTAAGTTAAACACACATGAAAGTATGGACAGCTGTTTGAAGAGAATGAGAGAGTCTATGAGAGCCATTCTTGGCTTCCCTATTGTCAGGTCTTGAAGACCTGAAACGCCCTCCTCGTCCTGCTCAGATTAATTCCATACTATGTTGTTTCATGTGAATTCCCTGTATGTGACAATATGGACAACTGTTTGGAAGAAAACAATAGTCAATGTGATAGATAGTGAATATCTCGATTGTCTAGCTTTGAAATTTATGTCTTTTACATTGCTTTCTTGTGACCCCTTTTGTTCTGATTTGTTGTGTTTAATTTTACCCATTTGATATAATTGCATGTATGTTTGCATGAGTAAGATGGATGACCATATTGCTGTTTTTGTCATATCATGGAGCAGAACTGTTAACAGTCTCACTGTTTGAATGTATACTTTGCATGTTGTTTTCTGTTTTGTTTTGTTTTTGATTTTTTACTGTCCTCCCAGAAATAGCTGTTCATGTTACAAAATTAAGGCATACAAAGTGAACAAACAGTGAGGCTGCAAACAGTTCTGTTCAACAATCCAACAAAAACCTGGTAATATGGTTATCAATCCCACACACTCAAACTTACATGCAGTTATATCCTTTAGAGCATTTTCTTTTCCTCTTTTTGCTTTTTAAGTACATTATCTGTTTAGTTATATTTCAGCTTTCTCAGTACCTTATTGATCTGTTTTGTTGTTGTTACTTCCTTTTTAATCACCTTATATAATTCTGTTGCTTTGTTTTTTAGTTTCTCATCATAAATGTCACATGGATCAGCTTTGCTGGAGTTGGGAGGTTTTGGAGGTATTTTTTTACCTTATTTTCTCATGTTCTCTTGTTTTATTTTATTTAATTTTTATTGACTTGTAGGTAGTAATATACAACAAAACCGGATGGAATAAAGCCAATTGAGACAGTGCAGTGAAATTGGCACAGAACATCACAGCAGGTCACCAGGACAACAGTAATAGGCAACATTGTATATCTCGTTGTCTTCACAATAGTTGTTCTTCTACTAGGTACAGCAAAATCAAAGAAATATACAACATTATAGAACACATCAACACAGAGTATTGAATAGAGCAACACCA
>PVJX010052006.1:0-10087 GCA_004027295.1 Dolichotis patagonum | reverse complement strand
GACAGCTGTTTCTTGCAAAGGATGGTGTACCAAACAGATTCCACCCCTTTGTGAGGCTGACAAGAAGACTGACTTTTGGTCTAATTTATGAATAGATTTCATATTTCATTATCCATGATATTTTAGAAATGGCCAGAGCTATGATTTAGAAAAAAACTAGAGAGAGTGAATCTGGTCCTCATTCTTCTTATGCCCATTCTTTCCTCACCTTCCTACCCCACCTTCCTGATAAACTTCAAGCAAGGGTCTGGTTCCTTTCCTGCAAAAATGAGATCTCAGAGAGGTGGAAAATGCCGTTACCCTAAAATTTATTTTAAAAGTACTGGTTTCCACACCAACTGTTGCAAGTAATCCATGCAATGGCTTTTTTTCTTCTTCAGTAAATTATGGGCCTGAAATGGTGAGAGATTCAGGGCATCAAGAAACAGGGAGACTAACAGAACAACACGACCTTTTCAGGAGGCCGGGATGCACCCAGAGGAGTAGGTGCTGGGCTCAGTGCCAGCCGGACTCGGAGCATGACATCGCTTAGAAGCAGAAGCACGAGCCCCATCAGTCACCACCAGGGCTGCAGCACGGCTGTGGTACAGCAGGAAATGGCTTCCATGTGGTCACATTTGGAGATCTTTACAGGCTTCACATTTCCTTCCCTCACCCACCCATGGGGGGTGCCAGCAAGCAGGAGAGGCCTTCTCCGTAGCCACGTTTGCAAGGTAACATCAATCCTAAATTTCTGCAGACTGTATCACTGCAGCTAAAAAAAGGAAAAGAACAAGAAATTTTGCAAAGGTATTGTATCCACGTTTATAAATTTTAAAAGTTAAACCTCCTAGGCCTTGATTTGTAATATTTTTATTTGTACCAAGCAGAAGAGATAAAGATGTGTCATGTAGACCTCACTTTCTATGAACTCTACAAAGAATATTTGTTAACCTTGTTGTTAAATTCCGAATTTGAGAAAGATTAGAGTCCCTCTTATCTGTATTGCTTAATTTACTGGCATGCGTATTCAAGCATGCTCGGGAATGTTTGTAATGCAGTAAATTTCATACCTAGCATTCCATCCCTGCCCTTCCCATCTCAACCATAAGAAATGGTTTCTGTTATAAGGAAATAATCATCTATATAACTAGATAAGAGCATTTAAATATGTCAGCCATAAAGTACGCATTTGCTTTTATGATGTTTAAAGTTACAATAGAGCTGTGCAAAGACACTGGAAAACAGAAGCACTTTCCAGAGTGGTTACCTGTAGGCAGTTGTGTAACAGGGAGCCATAGAGGTGGGAGAATCCAGACAGAAAATCTGTGCATTTTAAATTCTGATATGAGGTTTGATTTTTACCTGTCTAAACATGTTTTGTAATGGTAGACTGTTTTTTTTCCCCCGAGGGTAAAATTCCTCATTGCTGTATTTTTGCATATTTTGTCATTTTAAAATGTCCCTAGGCCATGACAAAGTCAGTTCTAATTGAGTAAATTTTTCTTTTTTAATTTAATTGCCTGCGAAACTATGATAACTGAAGTCAGACGAGGTTTGCCTAGGTTTTTACAGTACTGTACAAATTTTATGATTTCTTAGCTCAACAATCATTCTTTCTCTATACATTGATCATTTAGGAAGGGATCATGACAGCCGTGTCTTTTTTTTTGCTTTTATTTAATGACACTACTGTTGATAAAAATAAAATATATTATCCCACAAATCACCTAATGCTTGTCCTATAGATTTTATTTAAAAACAGAACTCTTTTGTGTAACACAGAACTCAGCAGGTGCTAGGCCTAAGGCTAGCAAAATGCACAATGCTTGGTCTTCATCACTTATTCCCTGAATATAGAGATGCACCGCAAAGGGCAAGCTGTGCACAAGCCTGGCCGGCTAGCTGCCTTCCTGCCTCTCTGCTGGTGCAATAATCTGCTCTTTCCTTCGTCCTTTTGCTTCCTAAGCAGCTGCTGTGCTATACCAGGAATGTTTCACCAAGTCTACCTATATTAATATTCCTGCCCTCTCTTTAAACTTTCCTGTTGGTTACATCTGTGGTAATGACGTACGTAAAGAAACAAAGATGATCGTCTCACCTGTAACGCCTGTCTTGCCCACAGCAGTGCTGGATAGATCTTCCCCTAAATTTAGGGGAGAGGTGCATGGCTTCTCCCCTGTCAGCAAAGTCACTTGGTTTATGATGGGTTATGGCTCGCTTGAAAGAGGGAAAAAACTTAACCTTCTACTTTGACTGAAAGCAGAAGCAGAGCAGCTCAGTGAAGGCCGAATGGTATGAGGACAGGCAGTATACCGGCCTGAAGCTGACAGGCCGCAGCCTGCATGTGCGGTGCTGGTTCAGTGCCCCTTCGCTTTCTCTCAAAGTGACCTCCTGCCATCTCAGTAGGATGGGCCTCATCCTTTACCAGCAGGAAGCTGGGGTGAGACCACTGACCTAGCCCCAGGGAAGGCTGGTCTATACACTGATTGGGCTCCCAGATGCCAGGCCCTAGTGACACTTGTATCTTGTTTTGCTCATATTTTGCTCCACAGGAAACTATTACCCATGATGCTCCACAAAGAAATGGTGACCAAAGAATATACAAAACCATCAACACTCGGGCTGTTTCTAGAACACTGAGAGCCCATTAGTTTACTAAGCCCTGATGGAACTCACAATCAATAACTTGTTCAGATAATCTCCCAAATGAATTTAGCTTTCGGGAGGTGTACGTAATAATCATTGTGCTCCAAGAAAGAAGCATTGTGTAGAACTGATGTGGGGAAATGTGTTTTAAGTGGAAAGCCCTGACAGAGTAAATGTATTCTGCAGAATGTGGCCCTGGGTACTGGGTACAGAGAAGCCGCACCTCCTTTTCACATGGTGAATGTCGCAGATCACTTTATAGGAAGTCACTCCACATACACTAACAACCACATGTTTAGGAACTAGGCGGAGTAACCACTTTCCTCTGTGCTCCCTAACACAAAATTCCAGGTTTTATCTTTCTGTAAGATTGTGAGATCGAGGTGTAATTCTAGGTCCCTGTCTTGAGACTCTTGTAAACTTCACTAGTGATTTTCACTCTTTTAACAGCAGTAAGTTAAACAAGTTCGCACATCCTGTGAGACACATTGTTAGTGCTGACCTTGACCGAGGAAGGTGTTCACCCAGCACCGCCTCACTGTGCACCAGAGCACGTGCATTGCACACACAGACATGCACACGAGACAGAGAAGAAAAACATCACATGAAGTTAAATTGAAAAGATAAATCTCCAAACACTAAAAAGTTGAATTATTGGGTACGTTTTGGTGTCTAAAATAAATTGGAACATATACGTACTTTTGAAGACCTCTCTCAAGCTGTTAAAAAATTATCCTGGAAATGGGTGACTTTCTTGTAGATAAATGTGACGCTTGCAATCAAAGAAGCCCAATTACTTATTTACAAAATTGGATCAGAATAAACATGCAGGATCCACTCTAATAGCCACGTGGTGACGTTCAGAGATTGGAGGACAATTCTTATTCCTCACTCTTTCATTAATCATTCAGGTGTCCCTACCCCATTCAGCTTGTGATCCAGAATGAGGACACGAGAAGAAATCAGAATGTTCCGGAAGTCTGGAACTCATGATCCACTTGAGTTCAGGCTATCAGCTGGACCATGGGTGATTGGCAGACCCGTGGCCCTTGGAAAGCCTGGTATTTTTAGATTGTTTCTTTCTGGTTAGCTGTATTTTAACTGGCATATAACATTATTAAAAATGCAGATAATAATGGGGTAACCTATTTTGATACTTACATACATTATACAATGTTTAATTTATGTATTCTTCTCTTTAAAAATTTGTCCTTTTCTTTGTGGTTAAAAACTTGCAAATGCTTTGCCTCCTACCTCTTTGAAACACTCCTTATTTACACAAAACTAACTATTACAATGGCTAAGTTCTTTGGGAGCCTTTAGCCAAATCTGAATTTTAACAGCACCATGTGGCTAGGAGCACATGCCTAAGTCACCAGCTATTGATCAGTTATTGATCATCAATAGGATAATAGTTTCTCATGGTGGACTGATCAGGCCTGAAATCTCCTGAACAAGTAGATGACAAAAGTTTAAATAAAAGAGACAAGTTGTATGATTTTAGGGCTCCAGGAGCATCAAAACCCTCCAGCAGAATTCGAAATTCTCTGGAGGTCAGAGATTTTCTCTGGGCAGCCTGTATATGTTTGGTTTTCAGACAAAAGAAGTAAATACTGAGGAAAATGGGGGAAACTGAGCAGGACCTTGAGAGTCAGTATAAAGACTTCCCCAAGTAGTAAATTTTGCCATTTCAGAGAACTGTCTTATCTCCAGGTTGACAGTTATAGCAGGAGTGAGATGCCTGCAGCTGTAGTCTCTAACTAGTTCATTGGAGTGTGAGTGAGGCATCCTCAGCTGTGACCTTATCCTGTTCCTTTGAGGCTCACCACAGGCCTCAGCTGGGACCAGTGATTCCTAGAGGTTCACTTACTGTGAATCCACTGTCCATCTCCAGACAAGATGCCTAGACCTGGGACACACTCACAGGTAAATATAGAAAGCCAATTGGTTAATTTTAGATCTTTCTCAGAGTCACTTCATGGTGGTCTCCATCTGTTTCCTGAGTTCTGGAAGCATAGCCAGGACCACCGTGGTGGGCATCTTCCCTGCCTGGGCTTCTTTGCTTTCTAATGAGTCCTGGAATTAGAGAGCTTAGACTATCTGCTGTCCATTGTGTTTCAGAGAGTATAACCTTCAACTCACCAGAGCTAAAATCTCCATTGTTATCATTATTAAGACTTTCCCCACCACCTCCTTCATAAGTATATACCAGCGATGCCAAACAGCCAGTCCTTCTAATAAGCCATACAAACCATGCTGGCACCAGGAAGAGAGAAATCAGATAGCACCTCCCGTGGGCTGAGAATCAAGAATTTGTGCACCACCCTGCTCACTGTAAGCAACTGGCTGATTCAGAGGACAGGCTGAGTTAATAGCAACTGAGGTACAAAAAGAAGCTGAATGCTTGTATTGTTTGGTTGACTCTGCAGGCCTGGAGCCAGTGGTCTAATCCTCTCTGGGGAGGATGACAGTATGCAGTATACCAAATAAGAGGGATCTCCTTCTGTCTTGTTTAAGTTCCAATATTGTTCTCACTGGTTTTTCTTTTTTTGTTCCAAATAATTGTTTTGCTTTGTTCAGTGTTGTTTTGATTGCTTTTGTTCTGTTTGGTTTGGTTTGACTTTGCTATATCTGATGCAGTGGACCACAACTGCAAAGATAACAGTATATACTATGGTGATTATTGTTATTTTCCTATTATCCTGTTTCAAATTTCTGTAACAATTTCACTGCTTTGTTTTGATTTTATTCATTTTTGTTTTATTGTGTTTTATTACCTTCAAAATAAAAAAAGTACAGATTAACACACATGGAAGGGAATGTGTGATTCAAAACTGTTTACCAACCATCGGGGTAGTTATTAAGCATCAGAGGAGAGCACCAAGGCTCACATATATTAGAGGCTTATACAAGCTGATTCAAGGAGGTGGCATGACTGACATTTAAGGTCAGGTCTGAAGGTGAATTTGGGTTCAGTAAGATGAACAAGGAACCTTTTCTGTCTAATTTCTAGTCTAGATTTTCGTTAGTGCATTTACAGAGACCTATGCTGCTTTTGCCCTACATTAATGACAAACAAGAAATTGGTTAAAAAAAAAAGAGGAAAGAAAGAAAGAAAGAGAAAGAAAGAAAGAAAGAAAAGAAAGAACAAATAAAAGAAATTGGCATGTGAACCTTGTTAAGAATTTGAGGTGGAAAGCTTTCTGAGCATTTTATTCACAACTGAGAACCCTTTGGAGAAACAGTCTCAGAATTAAGAACTGGAAATAGATATGCTTTCACTGAATAAATTACCTTTCTCATAGCCACTAGACATTATAAAACTGATTTGATTTGTTTCTCTGCTTATGGTTCTAAGACATTCAGAACAATATTCCCAACACATCTTGTTTTTATTTTATTTTCCTGTACTAACTTTTTCCCCCTCTTTTTTACCTTTCATTATTAAGGTACAACAGATTTCTTCAGGAATGAATTGCCAACATGTTCACTAAGGCAATGAGATAGCAGAAGCAAAAAGTTTCTTGGGAAGCCAACAGGAAAGCTGTCTCATAACTCATGAATCCTTACACCTCAGGCACATTCATCTCCTTCCTCTTTCCTCTGCATGTAAATAAGTGAAAATCAGGGTCTCCTCCAGAGAGGCTCACATTTTACCACACGATAGAGATGTGACAAGCTGAGGGAAATTTCCCAAGGCCATTATGGTGGGAACACGATGCCACATGGTGGAATATTTAAGAATTTCAAAACTACTATATTGAGGCTGGCTCCTCATCCCTTGTTAGAATCTATGCACAAACAGCAGCAGGTTTTCTTTATGTGACTTGCCTGAGGTGATCTCCAGGCAGTGAAGAGCACCGGCGTGCCATACAAGTTCAAAGACTGTGTTCGAAGTAAGCTAGTTTCCATATATTGCTGATAAAATGCAAGCTGGAACATCTACCAAGAGCAGTTTGGAAATTGTATATATCAGAATGAAAGAAAAAAGCCATTTAATTTGATAACCTGTTGAGAATATATGACCTATACGCTCATACATGTGCAAACTGCTATACATAGTCTCTTGCTGAAGTATTATTGGTGATAACAAGATGTAATAAAATGTACTAACCTAAGCATTCTTTAAAGTGACTGATTAAGTAAACATATCCATATAATGAAGCTGCATAGGGGAAATTTAGCATATACTCATTTATACTTTGTGAATTTTGAAATATGGTAATATATTACACATAGAAAAGAGAAACGGTGACAATTAGTGCCTTCCAAGAATAGAAATGCATATGTATTTATGTAATAAAAGCCCTGTTAATACTGGCAAACTTATGAATAGAAAACATTCTTCAAAATACGTTCAGTGGAATGCAAAATGCTTTTTTGATCAACATTGCTACTGGGCTTAATCAAAATACAAGGATAAACACATGAAGCCATGGAGATGCAATTCTAATACTTATTTTCTGTTCTATTTTCCTCCTATGTTGTAAATAATAACTTTAGTATTCTTCTCTACCTCAGTGCCAATTAAAACATCACATCTTTTTAATTAAATTTTAAGAAATCGACTACAGTAAAAGACACATTACCAGTTATCCCCCTCATCATGCTCTTCCTTCCTTCAAACAGACTCATCCCATAATTCCTGCCACCTTTTATTCATTATTACATATTTGCAGTATGTAATAATTCCATTCATTGTGTGTAGTTGGTACATGTATTTGACATGCCTGAATTCTTCTTTTGCTCCCTTCTCTTCCATGCTTCACTGTCCTGACATCTCTTGGTCCTCTTTCCATCTGTTGAAGATCTATCTTCCTATTTCCAATTGTCTGTCTTTTAGTTTGGTCTTTATTTATACTTTGGACTTGTCTGTAAGAACTCATATAATAAAGTTTTTGTGTCCAGTTTGTTTCAAGGTGTATCCATTTTCCTACACATGACTCAAATTCATCCTTCTTTATGACATCTTACCCCAGAAAAAATGGCTGCCATCAAAAAATTAAATAATGATAAGTTCTGGCATGGCAGTGGGGGAATAGGAGCCCTTTTATGTTGCTGGTGAAAGTGTACACTACTACAACCAATATGAAATCAATATGTGATTCCTCAAAACATGAAAAGAGAAATTTCACTCTACCTAGCTATTCTCCTCCTGAGGATCTTCTCAAAACAGTTAAACACCTCATGATGCAGTAACACAGGAATACACTTTTAGTACACAGATAAACATGCCGTCCTTTAATTTCCCAACATGCCAGTATATAATTTAATCCTATTCAGTTTTTAGTTTGTTAGTACACACATACCATTCATAAGGTTTGCATTCCTTTTGTGGTCCATATACGTAGCACATTCCAGCTCCTTTTTTCCATTCCTTATCACTTCCCTCCTATCTCCCTGCTTTTATATCTTGATTCCTTCCTTTTTGATAACTGTCTATTTTCCTATTCCTATTACCTACTTTTTTAGGGCAGCACAAATAAGAATAGGTAATTCATGGAAGGGGCCTGTGTGTCCATCAATCTCAGCAGATAAATAGATAAAGAAATTGTGACATTTCTATGCAATGGAATATTACTATGATATAAAGAAGCATAAAAACATATCTCTAGTATCCATTTTTTTAGAGTAACTTCAAGTCAAAGGAGAGTTCAAATATATTTATATAATTAGGACAAAGCATAGAGTATTAAGTTATGCATATTCTAATATTCCCTTGTAGGAATTATGGGAAAAGACTGAGGCTCTTGAATTATTATAATGATGCTTTTGATTTGCAATCTCAATAAGAAGAACATATTTAAGAAGAAATATCTTTCATTTCCAGAAGAAACAGTGAAAATAGTAAAGAAGAAAAGCCGACTGGGTGAAAAGCTTTCACCCAATGTGTATTGTTTTTGCAAAAATTTTATTGAAATAAAATTTGGTATCACACGATTTGCAAACTTCAAGTCTAAGATTTAGCAGGTTTAATAAATTGACAAAGTTGTGCAATCATGACCATCATAAAATTTGAATCAGTTTTCCTCTCCCAAAACAACACATTCTACCCACTAGCTATCAACTCCCAGTCTCTCCTCCTTAGATCTAGCCAGCCACTAAATTCTGTCTATCTCCATACATTTTCCTACTCTGGAAAGTTTTTCTTTCTCTCTTTATCTTCCTCAAATTCAAAATAGACCATGATGATAGCCATAATAAAGGTCTTATCATGTCCCAAATATTGGAAATCTTGCAAAATGCTCTCATATCATATTGAAGTACAACTAGAAATTGACAGCAGAATCATACTTAGAAAACAATAATCTTTTATTTTCCTCTTTCATTTTTGTTTTCAATTTTCCATCTAAGGGAGATGATGTGATGTCTAAACTTGTGTCTTTGGTTTATTTCACCTAACATGATGGTCTCAAGGTGCATCCATTTTCCTACAAATACCTGGAGTTTGTCTTTTATATAGTAGAGTAGTATGCCATTGCATGTAAATATATTTTCTTAATTGATTCATCTGCTGATGAGCATATAGGGCACTTACAAGATTTAGTTTTTAAAAATTGTGCTACTATAAACATGGATGTGTAGTATGATATTTTTAACTCTTTTGGGAAGATAGCACAAAGCAGAATGCCTGGGTCCAGTGAGATTTCTATTTGTAATGTTTTGAGGAGATTCCATGGTGGTTTTATCAGTTTATGCTCCCACCAATGGTGAAGAGCTCCTTTCTCCCCACCACCTCCTTAGCATGTGCTGTTGCTCAATTTCTTCATCATTTAATGTGCGCCTTTGGGAAATAGCATTCAAGTGATGTAAAACTTCTTTGCGGCTATACAAATAAATTTTAGGAATCTTTGACCATTTATCGCTAACTTGGTATATGTGTTTGCAGAATTAATATTGCTTTAAAAGAGTATGCCAGTATTCATGCTTCAGTACAAATTAAGCATGAGGACAACTGAACTCCTACATATTTGGACTAAGGAGGGAGAGAATTTGTAAAAGGGTTCTAAGTGATCATTTCGTTAGCCATGAACAGGGAAAGTAAGAATAGGGGAAGGAAGCCAGGATGAAACTTCAATGTGAAACTGGAGGAAGAGCTTTCAGTGCTTGGGATCCTTGAGAGCTCAGTCTTAAGAGACAGAAGCGCGTTGGATGGAAGGTGAAGTCATTCAAGCTCAGTCTTGCAGTGACGACAATCATTGGCATGCACTCATGTGGTCACTGCTAATATCCTTGGGAAGATCAACCCACTGGGACATGGAGGTCAGGATAGAATGGTTAAAAGGGGAGTCACTATGTGTATTCTTGGCATGGAAGAAACTAAAAATGGAATAAAAGGCCTGAAAAGTAGGCAAAATGGAAAGTAGGGCTGCAGCAATGATTTTCCAACCCAGAAGATGAACAAGAGAGCTGGGAAGAGGGAAGGCTGTGGTCTGGGAGTGCAGTAATACACTTAAAA
>PVJX010052005.1:0-10109 GCA_004027295.1 Dolichotis patagonum | reverse complement strand
GTTTGCTTTGTTCCTCTAATTTTTTAGCTGTGTTTTCACTAGATGTGTTCACTATTTCTTTCACTGTTTTTATCAATTCTTCTTTTACCTGGGCAAGTATTTCTGGTTTGAATTTCTCCATAGCTTTCCCTATTTGCATATTTATTTCATTTGATATCATTTCAGACATTTCAGGTGTATGGCTTCTTTTTTCTTCTATCTACACAGCTTCTAAGCTTTCTTGGGGAGGGCCAGGGCTTTGAGCCTGCCTTTTGGTCTTTCCTTTTGTCATTTTTCTGTATTTCCTTATGTTGAGCGGTGTTCCAAAGCTTTCTCTGCTTATGTGGCAAATTACCTGTTACACCCTCAGTTCCTGGAGGAGCAGTGCCTCCCCCACAGGCTCCTGGCTTCCTCACAGGGTCCTAACTCCCCTCTGTGGGCTCCTGGCTCCCTAAGTTGTAAGGCGAATGCTGGGTGTGGCCACCCCAGAGCCTGTGGAATCTCAGGCAGGCCAGTCCTCCGTGCCTTGTCCCAGGCAGGTCTCCAGGAGGTTCCCTGCAAGTGAAGGGCCTACAGGTCCCAAAGAGTCAGGCCAGAATGTTGGTTTCTAAAAAGTTCCCGGTCCCAAACAGACCTGGCCAAGATGCCAGTCTCCACAATATTCCCAAACCAAACAGCCCGGGCCACTCTGCGGGTCCGAGAGTTTCGGGTCCCAAAGAGACAGGCTGAGATGCTGCTTTCTGGGAGACTTCCTGGGGGTGAAGGGCGGGGCTACCGGCCCAAACAGACCCGGCCCAGATGCCGATCTCCAGGCAGTTCCCAGTCCCAAAGATCATGCCGAGATGCAGGTCTGCGCAGACTTTTGATCCAAACAGCCCAGGCCACTCTACGGGTCCGAGAGTTTCGGGTCCCAAAGAGACAGGCCGAGATGCTGCTTTCTGGGAGACTTCCTGGGGGTAAAGCAGGGCATTGGTTTTTGCCTAGTACTCTGAGGCCTTCCCTCACCTGTGTTGTTTCACCTTATATAAGTATATATGCAAAGGAAATGCCACAAATCAAAAAAGTTTCCCTTTTATACCATTCATATTATTTAAGGTGAAAAAGATATTCAGAGATACAGAAGATTCGCAGTTCCTTCCAAGGTTTCAGTTTTACTGTGTGCCATGCCATCTCCTACATACATGCACAGTGAGAATTTGTTGTGTTTAATGCTTCAGCCCATTAATGTGATTTTTCCACGAGTGACTCTGACTTCAAAAATATCATTGTTAAATGTCCAGTTGCCTTCTTTGTTATCCTTAACCTTGTTTTCTGCCTCCAGCTCATAACCCTATGTGCTTGCACTGTCTTAGTTGGGGAATATGAGAACACCCTAAGGAATAAACTAACTCTTTAAACTTGACGTGGCAGTGGTTTTCATGGGTGAAAACTATACACATATTGTTGGCCTCTGAGCATTTTACAATTCCTTAAAATGTTTCTCTGTAGTATTTCTTATGTGTAGGATCTTCAGAATTAAATTTACCAATTTCTTTCTACTGCCTTTTACAAAATGTAGAACCCAAATATTGTGTTTTTAATAAAGAGAGTCTTTAAGGTTTGGGAAATAGTTTTTGAAAGGTAAAAATGAATCTCCTATTCTATTCTCTTACCATTCCCCAAATCCCTAATGGCCAAAACTCTTTATCTGTTCTAACTGGCAAAAGTGTTGAATTGGTTGCATTATAAACATCAAAAAAATATAGTTACATATTTTTAAATTTTTTTAAATTTTATTTGCATATTCAAAGAGTTTGATTTTACTCTAAAAGGAAATTTTGGAATTAGTTATCACATCCATTCCCTTAATATAAGAAAATTCCCACTTCTGAGGAATTTTTTTTTCATTCTTTGTAATTCACATATGTGCTTCCCCACCTAAATATGTTCCTTAGCACAGAGGGCATGAAATGTGGTAAGGATTTCTAAATTACAACATAGTGACGAAGAGAGAGAGAGAAGATATGAAATTATTTTCCACTGAATAAATGAACCATTATCTAAAGTAAGTTTTCACATCTTCAATATTAGGTTACATTTTTTAGTCATTTTAGTCATGTTATTTATTTATGTTCCAAATTTACCAACATAAGACTCCAAGCAGTATGTTTTTGTTTGGGGACAGCATAATAAAAGTTATTAAGTCATGATCCAAATTTTTGGTTCACATGACATGCCAGTTTAATTATTACCGAGTCCTTAAAAGATAGTTTAGACTATAATACGCAAGTTAAGATTTTATAAGTGTAAAACCTCTCCATACCACAGTAGAAAAATTGATTTCTTTTGTCTCATTTAAGATACATGTAAAAGGAGTATTTCTGAAACCCTAATTAAGTTGAGGCAACACTTTGCATTGTCAAAATGAAGCTCACATGAAAAATTCACACCAATTTTCAGAGTAAGAAATATCCTAGTGGTTACCAGCACCACATTCTATGTTCTTGGCATAATTCAGTTGTTTTTCTTTATTCCCTATAGTGTTACAAACTTGTCACTATATATCTTCTTTGTTATATTTCTTAGTAAATCAAAAGAGGAAGATTTAGCAAGGCGGCAGTGAGTTGTTTTTATAAAGTTGCCTTTTTGCAATTAGATTTCCTTTTGTTGTGGAAGGCACGTATGGATACACAAGCAAATACCTATGTGTCTTCTCTTTCAGTATTAAAGTAATCTAAGGTATTTTAGTTGAACTGTTTGGGCTAAATTTTCTGCAAATATGCCCCTGTTAAGATCAATCGCAATGTATCTTTCCAAACAAACAGCAGTAAATCATGCAGATAGTTTTCCAATACTGCAAATCTGCATAGGAATAATAGTAAACAGTGTATTGAAAACAATTCTCTCAGACTATGGAGAATGAAATCAACTCAGAGAACATACAATAATGAGTCACATTGCAAAGCTAGGATTAGTAAGGGTACCTTTGCTTGGGTCCAATATTTGAAACATTTTTAGATTTATTTTTCACTGTAGCATGGCTAAGAATTTTCTTTCAAAATATCAACAGAATACAAATGAACAAGTGCCACATTAAAATGTACCAAAGTCAAATCAATGCAAGCACACAGTTTCAACCTAGTGAAATAAGAAATTATTTTAGGTGTAAGTGAAGTGACAATATTTCATTTTTTTCTCCTGCTTCACACAATTTTCTCCATAGTAATAATACTCAATTCTGGTTACTTGTTTGAAGTTCAATATTAATAAGCTAGAAATTGGCATCTATAAAAGAGAAAATAGCCTTTCTTACATTTTATTCACAAGTAATTAAATATATCTCATCAATTCCCTCAAGCTTTGATCATTCTTTTCTAAATTCCTTTGAGTGGTACAAAGGCATTTTAATTTATAAAAATCAGTGCATAAAGCATTAGTGTTAAAACAGATGAACCACATCCTAAGTGCAAAATTATTTTAAATATAGAGCCAATTCAAAACACAAATCACATGGAAAGATTCTTAATGATGATAACACCATTAGCTAAGTTTAGAATGAAATCAATTCAGCTTCCAAAGCCTGATTCTGAATTTATTTCAAAGCTTTTCATAACGTTAAAACAGTCTGGTTAATGTAGATGTAATCTATCCAAAAATTTTGTGATGTGGCTAGAAAGCTTATTTGTTGTTAGCATCTCTGGATAATCTTTGGAGATGGAAATGAGAATATGTTATTTATCTTTAGTAAAAAATCTTAGAATTCACAATTTTCCATAATGCCAATTATCACACATGTGAAGTAAGTGAATGTAAAGCTTAGAAATTCTGGAATTTCACAATGTTTTAGCATTCGGTTATATAAATAATTCATAGTCTTTAAAATACAAAGTAAGTATTTTAAAATTCACTATAGGCTGCAATTTTAGGGAAAAGTCTCTGGCTCTAGGAGTTCCCAAGCACCAGGCTTGGCCACCTATCTCATAATGGCAATCAAGTAGATGAGCCGTGATGCAAAAAAAGAGCCAGAAAAGAGCTTTAGACTTCATTGGCTAAGATGTTAGAAGCACAGACAGGCTTCTGCCTTCATGTTGAAAAGCATAGACAGCTTCAAGGTTTGTCTTCAAGGGACTGAGAGAAGAGTGAAGTCAAGGGTTGGGGTTTGCATAACTGGGTTTTGTGTAGCTGACACTGTAAGTAATCTAGCCAGGCCATGGTCTTTTTGACCAGTATTCAGGCTGGTTCTGTGAGGCCCGGAGAAAGCCATCATCACTTGATGGCTCCACAGGACATGGCAGTTCCCATTGAAAGGGGCAGCCTGAGTTCTGATCATTGCCACAATATAGAGGATCGCTTCATCTTGGCTGTCCACAGGCCTCTGCTTTTCTTTGAACATGAGGTGACTCCAGGTTTAGGACAATGACTGGAGAGAGAGCTAAGCACTCCTGGTGTCTGGAGATGAACACTGTAAAAACTGGCAACTGGGATTCTTGTAAATCCTGAAAATTATTTGCTTCTACCGTAGAGTCCTCAATATTGAAGGGGAAGGAGATAAGCTAGGTGAATTTGTAACACAAGTACTACATAAGAGACTAGCAAGCCTATGAACTGAGAAAGGGTCTTACTCAAAGTTTTCAGATAGTAACAGAAACATATGGAAAGACAGAAGCCGACATTATTTCACTTTTACTTCCTCAATGGCTATTTGCAGGGCCAGTCTCAGGGTTCCTGGTACAGTGTGATGAGAAAATCCAGACATAAAAAATGCAAAATGAGCGAGTCCACCATGAATGATCGACCTTTCTTTATTTTGTTTTTCTATCAATAACTTCTTATACTTCTTCTAATATAGGTACAAATTTTTCCACTCACTAAATTTTCTTCTTTTACATTTCACTCACTCAAAGGTGGTGGGTAGATGAATAAGATAGCTTCCAAAATAAAATTTAACAAATATAATGCATCCAAGAATTCCAGTTAAACATTTTTTGTTAGTGTGAAATTTGCTTCATAAAAAAAATCACCACCAAACATAATCATCATGGTCCTGAACCACACAGCAATCTTCATACATTTTTGAGTGGGCTGCTTTACTGTGTGTCCAATTTGGGTTTGAGTTTTCTTTATGGTCTTCCATCTGTGACCGCATTGTCTCCAACTAGTGTTTTACTTGCTCATACCATCATTTCTGGAAATAATACAACACTGCCTTTTAGTCCCTTAATAAAATGTTTACGGAAAGTGAATATTTTCTGCTATGATAATTTTCCTGGCCAGACAGATTATAACAATAAACATTTGTTTTACTCGTGATCCTCAGAACATGAAGACATTCTGCCAAAATTGTGGTTGTAAAAAGCATTTCCTGGGAAAAGGATAGGGATATAACCACAAAGTTGATTGTCTAGACTACAAAATGTATAAAAATGACAAACCATACACAAAGCTTCTCCTTTCTCCTGTTTTCCCTTGCCTTTTTCTAATAAAAACATGAGCTTTTGTAATACAGGAATAATAGAAGCCTGTATCATAGAGCTGTGAATAATAAAATTGTTACTGTTAAGTGGTTTTTCAAATCTTACATAGTTAACACATATTTTATTGCAATGGGTATGGAAAGTAAATAAGATTTCTTACCAAATATCAGTATGAGAGATTCCTGTGGTACTCCATAAGTCTCTTTGTGCCCATAAAATTGTACAAATGCTAAGACTATTTTGCAAAATTTTGGACTCTTGGAGAAATACATAAGATGGTAAAACAAATAATAGTACTTTATTCTTTAAATTTCTAACTGAAAAACTACAGTGCACTTAACCAAGGCCTTACAATTAGTTACAGTGTTTGTTGCCACTGCTACTCTGGCTAGGTCAGCAGTAGGAAGCCAGAGTATTTATCCTGGAATAATATCTAGTTCAACACCTGAGGATTTTTGTTAATCTTTACTCATACCTCTTTGTCCTATCTTTCCAGGATAGCCTGGACAGCCTATGTTTGAACATTTCTCACTATTTAAGTATTATTCTATCTATGGAGTTGAGATCCATTAGTAATGAAATCTCTTGCATTGGTTCCATCTTCTATTGGTTTCTATCTCATTGGCTAACATAGAATCAATATAATCCTTCTTTCAAACAATAATGCATCCTTCATTTGTGTGAAAGAAGCCATCAGATTTCCTGATTAAGTCATCTTCTCTATACTTTAATGATCATTTTGACCTTGTCTTACATGTAGATCATTCCTTGGCTTATTGAGCTTTTCTAAGTGCTGCCTTGACACTCTGTCCAATGTGAATTTCAGGTTTGTATCCCAGAATTAATCATATTGCATCAGATTTAGAAAGGATAAAGTATAAAGTAAATATGTCTTTAGTATAATTCAGATTAAGATTCTCAGTGTTTGGACTTTTTAACCTACTGCTAAATCCAGAAAATTATAATATGAATAGTTCATGTTTAATGTTTTATAATAGGATATTTCACAAATATATGCAGTAATTCTTTAAAATTACTTGTTCCATTCGAGGATCACCTTTGCACTCGGGTATATCATATACTTTTCAAATTGGAAGTTTGTTTGAGTTGGCCTTAATAACACTCTAATTATTCACAAAATATTACCTTCAGAGAAACTTAAAAATAAACATTAACAATCACACAGTTTATTGTGCTTTTTAATCTAAACTTTTGAATTATACATGAGGCATAAGAATGTAAAAGTGAAGGAAATTAAAAACTTTGTATATTTTCCTCAACATACTTTTGTTGTATAAAATTTAGATATAAAAATTGGATTTTTAAAAAAGTGGTTTTTATGAAAGGAGAATTTATAGATTAGAGGATTAATGAATGCATTGATTCTTAAAATTTTTTTCTAAGTTGTATACTACAGTTATTCTATCCGGTAGGGTCAGACTATGTCAGTGGAAGAGCTTCAAAGGTGGATGACTATCTGCTTAAGGCTTTAGCTTAAAAGAGTCATTAATTTCAATATTGGAAAGAAGCTACAGATTATAAATCACCTTTTACTGAAATACTTGTTAAAATTCTTCTATTGATAGAGTATCTTTTTAAGCAAAGGTTCATTGTTGAGATATCAGGCGAATAACAATTGAAAATTTCCATTGAACAAAAAAATTCATAAAATCAGTGGGAAAATTGTTGAAATCCACTTTACAGCCCTGAAAGTTGATCAGAGACTTGTAGGAATGAAAGCAGCTAGTTATTCAACAGAAATTCCTGATTCTCAGTGCAAACTGGAAGCTTTATGTGTTTGCCATAGCCCATTACTCTTTGCTCTCTCCGTTTGTGCATTGATTTTAAAAACTCAGATCTCACAATCACAGTGAAAACTAGCATCTCTGAGAGGAACAGAACAGAGTTGGAGTTCCTTCATCATCACAGTCTCAGATAATTGTGATCATTACATGTTTTGAAGGCTCCCCAGAATACACTGCTTATAACTGTTTTTATTTTGTCTGAACTCTTATTTTCAACAACCGTTGTAGTCAGGGGTGGTGAGAAGAAAAATCAGAATCAGGACACAGAATTTATAATATTATTTTATGATGGTCACCCAGAGTTTAACACAAGAAAGTGCAGGAAATCTGTCCACACCACTAAAGACACAAATATGCAGTCAAGGGCCTGGATTCCACAGCAATGTCCTGCATGAGTTCAGGTGAAAATCTAGAGCCCATGACAGTGCCTCCCATGAGTCCAACTGGAGGTCTAGAGCCCTCAAGAAGGATTCACATCAGTCTGTTTTATGGATCCATGCTGGGAAGGCCCAAAGGTCAGCGGTGGAAGCTCGTAAGTCTATGCCAGTGGGGTGAAGGACTTGTGCTGGTAGGTTGAGGGTTCTACACTGGAGCCGAGAGGTCATGCTCATAATAAAGACTAGGGCTGTCCTGAAAAGCATCACAGCCATCCTCAGTGACACAGAGGCCCCAAGCTCCTGCAATGGTAAGAACAGTTGAGTACATGCCAGAAATCCAGCATGACGAACTTCTCCTGGAGATTAAGTGGCACACATCTTCCCCTCCAGAGCCAAGAAGTGATGCTTCATGTAAGGACCAGAGCTCCCCCAGTCAACCACAGCCACTCTCACCAACAAGGTCCTAAGCTCCTCATATGACAATGGTCAAACTCACACTGGGGAACCTAGTCATGACGAGCTCCTCCAGGAGAACCAATGACTCAAACAGCAACACTTAGAGAAATCACATGCCTAGGTTCTCCTTCTCCATGTCTCTATTTATACTTGTACATTTCCTCAGGTGGAACATCTACCTACACTCAGCACCATGCTGATTTAACTCAGGTGTTAAGTGGACCATCAGTTTTTAATCCATAACAACAGTTCAAGTGAAACAGGCTTTCCCCATGGTGTATTTGTCAGAAACAGAAACTAAGACTGGAGGTAGTGGCAGCACTAGAAAATAGCTGGTGTAAATCTGCATTTAAATAATTTTAGCAAATTGAAAATTTGTAAATAAAAAGATGGAGAATGAGATGCCTATACACAAGACTGAAAAGCTTCAAGGTCATCTGGGTACTTAGAAGATGTGTTCAGGCTATGGCTATGGCTATGTCTAGGATTGTGTGCCTGCTTGGGAAGGAATCAAGAAGGCCCTAATTTTAAGACTGGTTAAAGTTCTTCTGTAAATGCAAGAAGTGAAACATAAGAGTTTTAAACTGCCTTACCTAATGTTGAAGGAATGCCTCCCATATACATAAAGAGCACAGGTAAAAATAGCTATTTGGCTAAGTATAAAAGTTACTGTATAAAACTTTTTGTTCAGAATGTATTCTTGTTTCTGCTTTGACCAAAATATTGCATAAAGCAATACTTATAATTCTGTGTTGATGGACATACATTACATAAAGACATATACAGAGACATATATAAAGACATGCACATATACAAAGACAAATAAAAAGACATGCACAATAGTGGCAGAACAAAGCAAGAGCAAAGTAATGTGAATTTTACCATCATCAGTTAAATTGCTAATTATAATCTCCAGAGTAATACTATGGAAAAGTTCAAAAAATAGAAGCAAAAAGAGAATAGAATTAAAGTAGTAAGTATCTACGTAATGTAAAAGAATATAGAAATAAATAAAAAACCAAAAAAGTACATAATACATAGAAAAAGTATATCCACACATTGTACCTTGTAAATAATTATATTAAAAGTACATGCATTGAATATATTCCAAGTAAAAAGTATAGATGGTCAGGCTGAATTTGAAAAATAAACCAACTACCTGCTGTCTGTAAGAGACACACTTAACAAACAATAACATTGTATACTGAATGTGAAAGAATAGAAATAACATGCAGGCAGTAACTACTGAGTAGAGAAGATAGTGATAGTAATACTAGATAAAACAGATGTCAAGATATGTTATCACTAGTCACAAAGAAGGACTGTATATAATGATGAAAAGGATCAATCTACAGAGCTATATAATAATCATAAGCATATACACTCAATAAAAAAGTATGATGTGACAACTGACAGAATTGAAGGAAGAAATGTGCAAAAAAATTATTTGGAGTCTTCAGTACATCTCTTTTAATAATGGGAAAAAAACAACAAAAGAAAGTCAACATGGTTATAGAAGACCTGAATGACAATATTACTACCTAGACCTAAAAGACAACTGTGGAACATAACTCTCAGTAATTTTTTTTTTGTGCTGGGGATTGAACTCATGACCTTGGGCTTGCTAGGCAGGTGCTTATGGCACTGAGCTAAATCCCCGGCCCCAGTAATTGTTAAATGACCATTCTTCTAAATGCCCATAAAACATTGTTCAGGATTCAAGATATATTACAAATTAGACCTTAAACTTGTTTCAATAAATGTAAAACAAATGCAATTATACAAATTATGTTTCCATTCAAAGTAGAAAAAAGTTAAAAATCAATAATAGAAATAATTTGTTCAAGGAAGATATACAAATTGTCAACAGTGTATAAAGAAACACTCAACATTATTAGATAAAAGGCAAAAATCAAATTTACATTGAGATATTACTTCTTTTTCACTAGTATGTCTATAAGTAAAAAGAAAATGTCATATGCAGATTTGGAGCCCATGAAATTTTCTAATAGTAATGTAAAACAACATCTTTTTTTTTT
>PVJX010052004.1:0-10123 GCA_004027295.1 Dolichotis patagonum | reverse complement strand
GTTTAACAGTGTCAGTACTGCTGGCCTACTGCCAGCCTTCCCACCGACCTCTGCTTTTGTGTTTTACTGGTTGAGTTCAAGAATTTCTGCCTTTTCTGCTTAGGCAAAGGATATAGGCGTGCCGGAGGCATCCATGGATTGTCACACAGCCATGTTGGTATCTGTAAAGGAAACAGCCCAAGGAGACTATCCACTTCAGGGCCATTTGCCTGGCTATTCAGAGGGAACAGCAGCAGAGTAAGGTAAAGGAAGGCCAACTGAGGCCACTGTGCCAGTTAAATAAACCAGCACCTGAATGGCGCAGAGCATGGTTATAGTCTATTCACGGCCCTACCTCTCATCAGGAGGAAAATGACTCACAGCTGGGTAATGAAGTCACCTCTGTGTTCTGCATCTTGCTGAAGCCACCTCATTCCTCTTTATCTGATCCAAACTGTACTGCTATTTCAAAACAGTAACGGAGGCACGTTTGAAAGGAAAGTTACATCTTCAAACTCACTGTTGCTTCTGGATCTGAGACAGTGCTTGGAGGTCAGTACTGATCCAGTGCCCTTTTATGTTTTGCTTTGTTTTGAGACAGCTCTCACTATGCAGTTCAGGTTGGTCTTGAACACACTTTTGCAGCCCAGGCTGGCCTCAAACTCACAGGATCCTCCTGCCTCAGCCTCCTGAGTACTGTGATTACAGGCATGCACTACTACGCCTAGCTGATTCACTGCCTTGGGATTCCTAAACCATTAAGGAAAGCATGGCACAAATTGTGCAGTTTGCTTAGCTAATACTAAAAAAGGAAAAGAATACAAACTATTCAGAGGAAAAGTGAATGATACATCCAGATGAATGCTCATCCATCCGTCAGCAACCCCCACCAGTGTTTGTTTGTCCACTGGGTTTTTCATTCAATCAGTCATCACACTTTTTATAGAGCTGATTACTGGGTAAGACTAAACACAGAGGGCTTTTATGTGGACAGAAGGAGAGGGCGACGGGAGATTCCTTTCACTGATATCTCCCCATTGCCATGTTCTCTTGATGCTTTTCTCTGACCACACTACCTATCTGCCCCAGCCCCATCAAAAGCCCTCTTCTCCCTCAACATACTTGAGTGGGTTCAAGGCCTTTGTTGATGTTTGGAAAGGCTGGTGCCCTGTCGGCATTCACAGACCAACTAAAGGTTGGTGCCCAAATACCCACCCAGATGGCTGGCTCCAAAGCCCACATCACTGATTTCTCTTCATGTGGCTTCTTATGCAGTCTATGTTAAATCCAGCCATGCTAATCTGTGGAGTGAGAGTCTCAGTCCTTGAAAGGGACACAGTAGAAGGCACATATGGTGCCTGTCCCTTTTAGGTTTAATGAGGGAGCCTCTGTGCGTGCGTGTGTGTGTGTGTGTGTGTGTGTGTGTGTGTGTGTTTGCCACACCTGTGCTGTGCAGAGCCACACATTGCAATAATAATAATAATTTGCCTCATTGGTGAGCAGTGGAAGAATTAGTACAAAAAAATAAATAAATATTGGGCATCAGGACTCTAAATCACTAGCTTAGAATAGCTCTGGAAAAAGGTTATATTTTCATGAGTCAAAACCAAGTGCTACCTTCAATAGATCGATTGTAGGTGTAACAACATTGCCTTTATTCACTGTCTGTCAACAACGCGGAGAAGGCGGGAGTGACTCTAATCATTAGTTATATCTGACACAACCTCAATTTTGCATTTCCTCAATGGTGGACTATGAAGAGGTGTGCTCCAGTGGTTTGGAAACATTTTAAAGGAAATCTAAGACATGTGGGTTAATTTGAAAGACAGGAGGGAGGGAGCCGCCTGGCTGCTCCAAATAAACGGGCATGAAGGTTTGTGTGAAAGGCCTCGTTCAGGGTGACAGGTCCAAGGGGCAGACTTTCGGAGCTGTAATGTGCTTCTGATTGCTGGCTGACAAGGTATTTTCCTTTCTGTCTCCTAAAATATGCAAGCAGTGTTCTGTGCGGGAGTGAGGGAGTGAGGGCTGATCCACCTGCGTGCCTCTGCACACTGCAGGGCGACGCCCGCGGGAGGTAAGATGTTTTGATAGAAGTCCCACCCATCAGAAAAGGCTGCAGAGGGGGTTATCTCACTCCAGCTTCTAGATGAGATGGTTACTGAGAAACCAAGAGAACAAGTAATAGCTTGTTCATCAGCCACCAGTGCAAAATGAGAACTTTTATCTGAATGAGTTTTTCAGATAAATAAAAATTAGGAGCTGCAAACCTTGTTTCCTGAGTATAATGTACCTCTTCAATACTTTATTACAAAGTTTATACCATTCTTCTAAGATGCAATGGCCATGCTGTCCTGTGCGGAAAACAAACTGACTCCTTTATTTTTTCATTTAACTTTGTTTCTAACTGATACCTAAAATTGTATGAATTTGTAAAATAATGTGGTGCTTTCATGCTTGTATTTGCTATGTCATGTTAAAACCAGGGTAAACCTACTTATCTCTTTAAATATTTGTCAAGTCTTTATGGTGAACAGAGTCATTTGTCACAATATCCATTATGAATGGATGGTTGCTGTTGTCAAGCTACTGGGCTAATGCCAAAGTTCCGTGGGGAACAAGAATGATAAGCCTCCAGCCTGATGAGGGGTGCCAGGAAACCCGTCTGCTAAGCTCAGTGTTCGTACTTCTGCTTATTCCCAAGAGCTGGTACATTTTATTAATGTTACTCACTTGCACAACAAAAATGAAAGAGTAGCAGACAGATGAGTGGAAGGAAAGAAGGGAAGGAAAGAGGGAGGGTGGGAAAGAGGGAGGAAAGGAGGAAGGACAGATGGAAGGCAGGCAGGAAGGCTGCATCTCCTTTGTGTGAAGCATAATCTTAGGCACTGTGGGGTACCACACTAACAGCAAACGTGCCACGGAGTCCTCATGAATTCTTTTTAATTTTATGTTCCCAGTATCAGCAGGGTATGTAGCAGAACAGTGACGATGTGTCAAGTGGGTGACTGCCCCAGTCCTCAGATGAACGAATATGAATAAATATGTGCAGGCTGGGAAAATGTATCACACAAGTATATTTGAATTTGATCCAAAAATCAGAGGCAGATAGTTTCAAATCATTTTCCCCAGAGCACTTCTTTACTTTCAGGCATGCTCCACCTGCAGCCCTTAGACAGCGTATGGCCCCGGACAGTAGTCATGTGGCTTCGCCAGATCATAAATGGTAGCGTCATTATGTGATATTTAAGCGAAGTTTTCATGATTTAATTGCCCTGTGCTGTAGCGCGGGCTGTACAGGAGACAGCAGAACAGTGTGAGGTAGAGATGGCAGCACAATACAACTCCAACCCCTGCACCCAACACACGCGTTCAGTCAGACGATGAGTGGGCTTGGCTGACAAAGTACACAAAACCCACTGACCACTGATAACGCTGTTTCAACCCACTGCAAGTGTGTTCCTGTGAACATTTCCTGTTATTAAGCAGATATATATGTTTTCTCACTTAATTACTAAATTTGGGCTTGTAGTGTTATATCATTAAGTAATTTAATAAGTTAAAATATTAAAAGATTGTTTACTCATACATATCAACTATATCATGTATTTTATATGTGTCCCAAGACAATTCCTCTTTACTCTGTAAAGAGTAGGCCAGGCAAGCCAAAAGATTCAACATCCAGCTTAGCGTCTTTGTGCCCTCAGGTGGTAGCATGCATATAAATGGCTCCATTTGCCATGTAAGAGAATGAATTCATTACCACAATTGCATCTCTTCCATAGCTATAATACAATATACAAGAGAATAAAGAGTATGTGAATATATTTCATGACTTTTTTAGATGACAGTTGGTTAAGAAATTAGATATGAAATGGAGAATGGAAAATTTAAGATAGTCTCAATTTATTACCTCATTATGGTTGATACCTTATATTAACTTGAGAAGTTTAGAAGTTTAACTGAGAGACTCAGCAGGGAGCCAGGATCCTTGCTTTGTAAATATCCTCAGCCTGTGCAAGAGGAGGGCACAGAGATTTTGTGAGTGCTACACCTGCTCTGAGGTAGGGGTGGCCTGTGGACAGTATAAGGGAGGAAAAGCGGCTTGCTCTTGTCCTCTTCTGTTTTGGCTGCTTTTGCTGGCTGCCGCCTTGAAGTGTTGCCCGGGTGCCATGCCACCCTGCCTTGGAGCCAGCTGACTATGGACTGAAACCTCCAAAGATGTAAGCCAAATAAACTTTTCCTTTCTTCATTTTGGGCGTTGGCTATTTTGTCCCAGCAATGGGAGAACAGTAACCAGGATGATCAACTATACTATGTATTTTATATGTAGCCCAAGATCATTCCCCTGTACTCAGTGCAGGCCAGGCAAGCTAAAAGATTCAACATCCAGCTTACAGTCTTTGTGTCCTCAGGTGGCAGCATGCATACAAATGACTCCATCCGTCATGTAAGAAAATGAATTCATTACTACTCAATTCCATCTCTTCCATAGCTATAATACAATAAACAAGAGAATAAAGAGTATGGTGAATATATTTCATGACTTTTTTAGATGAGAGTTTGTTAAGAAATCAGATATGAAATGGAGAATAGAAAATTTAAGATGGTCTCAATTTATTACTTCATTTTCCAGTCCCAGAATTGGAGCATGATAGTTTGACCTCAAGAAATTGGATGGCTTAATATCTTTGATAAAAGGGTAATATGTCAGAGAAATGTAGAGCAAAGAAAGTAAAACAGTGCAAAGGATTGGTCAGTGTGCCATAGAAGAGTGCGCTTCCAATGAGTGAATTTTTTGAGAATGTCTTGTGCTGATATTTGCACATACCTCTTTATTTAGCTTATGTGCATATCTTAATTATCTTCACTTATTTACCTTATGTGCATATCTTAATTATCTTCACTATGTGCTCATTAATTGCAAATGAGATGAACTGAGTCCACAGAATTCTAATCCCCCAAAGCAAGTAACAGCATTGGCCATTCACTGTAACTTTTGAAAACAGAATAAGAACTGAGTTATCCAGCAAAGAGGGACAATAGTAAACAATCCTGATTGATTTGATGCTGATTCAGGTGGCCTCTCATGAGTTCTGCTTCATTTATTTCCTTAGTTGCTCTATTAAGCACTCTGTGAACAGAAACTTTGGGACGTTTTTCTTTAGTAGAAAGTAGTTTTTATCTTTTTAAAAATTTTGTAAAAAAAAAATTCCAGTCCCAACATTCAGAATTACCAACTGAAACATATATAAAAATGCTATGGGTGGTCCATTTTTAAAGCATTCTAATTGACATCCCAGTGAGAATTTTTATGCCCTCCAGCTAGTTATCAGAAATATTTGTTTCTTATTCCAGATGTCCTGCATGCCATAGGAATGAATGTGTCTTAACACCACTTTTCAGAGAATCCAATTGACTCTCACATGAAATTATTCACTCTGAAAGCCCATCTTCAATACTTGTCCATCAAAATTCCTTGGACAGTTGGTCACACCATTGAACAGTTAGGAGAACGTGCACTGTGGATTCCTGTTAAAGCTCTCCTACTTTGCTTTCTGAAGATTTTCTCATATAAACAGGTAATGCAGCCTTACTAACAGAACTGATACCACTGACTGATACCGCTGGAGAGAGAGAGTTATAAAATGCGGCCACATCTGTAATTCACTTACTAGTGATAAGGGTTTAACTTTAAGAAAGGAGAAATAGATGTGCACGGGAATGCTACGGTAGATGATGTTTCAGATAGCAGGTGAGAAATAAACTTAGTGAAAAATAGGAATGAAAGTCGAACATCTGTTGAGGTTATCCCTAATCCTGGTTGCTTCTCTTATGAAACACCTCTTGGATTTAAGAAGAGCAGGGTTTGAATTTCATAGACTCATTGGTTATAGTGTAACATTACTTCTGTACATAAATACATTCACGGAGGAAGGCGTTTCCATTATACCTGTATTTCTAGGGAGGATGCAAGCTCTTATTACAGAACCTTCCCTGCTTATGCCAATCCCCATACCTCACTGTCTCTTGCTGTGGTAGCCTGTATTCAGACAAGGCCAGCACCAATTTGCTCTACTGCATGCTCCCTCAGAGAGAAGGGTCTTTCCCTGCATCTCCTACTCGGGTTGGCTGGGGACTGTGCTGAACACAGCACAAAGATGCTCTTCCAATTCTGGATCTAGACGCTCAGAGACTGGCACTTTCTACACTTCTTGGGAGTACTGAGCCACCACACCAGGAGTCCGGGCTCCACAGCAGCCTCAGTCAGAAGCATGGAGTCGCCAGACACGCGAGTGACCATGGAGCCATTTTGTCCACTTGAGCCTTAGATAACTCTGGTTTCAGTCACCATCTAACTGCAACCGCATAAGAAATTCCAAATGAGAACACCATGCAGAGCCAGTCGACCCATTAAGTCTTGGGGTAATTTGCTATTACAACAGTAGAGAACTAGTACACATGTGCTTTTGGTGTAACACAGGGCAAATGACAGAGAGCTCTGGGCAGAGGATTAAACTTGAAGCCAAAATGTCAGGTTAAGAAGCCCAAAACAACCCACCAGAACCTTACTAAGTGTTAACACGGCAGTTTTTTTGCCACATTTTTTCTTCCTGTAAATTCCTGGATTTTCTTTCTCTTCAAAATAATTTCAAAATCAGGGCAGGGGTGCATGCCTGCAGTTCCAGCTGCTTTGGAGGCTGAAGCGAGAGGCTCACTTGAGCCAGGGAATTCAAGCTTAGCCTGAGTGACAAGGTAAAGACTCCATTTCAAACCCAAAACCGAACCAAGCTGAGCCAAACCAAAGCCAACAAAACAAGTAACTTCACCATGGTCAATGCCTGCATAAAATGCAGTAATGCTTCTATTCTTTGTTCAGAGTGGTTTTAGTCTGTTTTGTATTGTTTAGTTTCAACATACATGAAGGAATGGACAGCTATTTTCAAGACAAGAGGCATTATGGTAGCCATTGTTTTCCTATTGTCTGGTTTTGAAGGCCTGTAATACCTTCATCATCCTGTTCTGATCAGTTTTATACTATTTGTTTTGCATGAATTCATTGTGTGTGAAGATATAGATAGCCATTTAGAAGAAAACCAGAGACATTATGGTAGCCACTGTAGATCTCCTGTTGTCTTGCTTTGAAATCTGTGTCACTTACATTGTTTTCTTCTGATCTGCTTTGTTTCTGTTTTGTTCTGTTTTGTTTTTACCCTCTTTAAAATAAAAATAAAATAGCTGGCAGACCAGATTTTAAATATTCCCAATACACCAAAAGGATAAGTGTTTTAATTGATGAATATACCAATAATCCAAATCTGATTATTACGTTTTCTACACATGGATTCAAATATCATATTGAACTCCATAAATATGTACAAACATGTCAATAGAAACTTTTAAAAAACATTAAAAAAGAAAAACACTCTCATTCTGTAATTCTAGGGTAAACAGTGTTCAATTAAAAAAGTCTTTCATTATGAACTGGCAGCTTTGCAGACTTTTGGAAACTGGAGAAGAGAAAGCTCTTCCCCATGAATGTGTAAGTGACGCCACACAGTTGGCTATTTGGCAATTTTCTATCACATCTTTTTTCTTTGATCATGTGCATTTTATTTTACTTCACTAAAATTATAATCAAAGTGAATCTACTTTAGTGGTGCCTGAAAGATTTATAATTTCAGGAGAAAATTTATAAAAATCTACAGCTATGTGAGACAAAGCAGCAGACTGGCCTCTCCGGAAGGCTTGTGGCAGTAAGGGACCCTGCTACTTGAGGTCCGCTAGCTTCCTGGTAAGCCCACCATGGAATATAATGCAGGTATAAATTTGCATCCTGCTCTTTAATTATATCAAACTATTTTTTTGTGTTATAACCTTAATTTTAGGTAATGAGCTTTAAAGAGTGTTCCTTTTCATGTTGAGTCCGTGCATTCTAACTATTGACACTTTGAGTAATTCTTCATTGTGGGACCATGAATTTTTCCATTTTGGGGAGTGAGGGGTGGGTAAAATTACCACCACCCCCAAAACAACTGCCCTAACTAATCCCCTTCCTTGTATACTCATATTTTCTTTGACATCATTATAATTAAAAATATCTTCATGTGTATGATTTTATTCAATTTTTAACTTTTTTCCCATTAAGATGGAATCACTGTTAGAAGGCATAGTTTTGACATAGCTTTTGACAGATACTGATGAATTTCCTTCCCCAAGAGGGTCACAATCTTCTAAAAATAGGGCAATATATTTTACTACAGATGTAGATATATTTATTATATTAAGATCATAATTAATTTTAGCCAGACTGTATATTTTAACCATATAATGTACTCGGGTATTAACACTAAACCATTTTATTTTGCTTAAAATTTTCTGAGACTCTATCTTCCCATAAAATGGTATGCAAAGAAATTCTAGATCATCCATTCTTTTTTTTCAAAACAATTTTGAATTGTAAAACCATACTTTTGAAAAAGGACTGCCTCTATTTCAATCAGTCAAGAGAAGGGTCTTGAAGATACTTCTCAGGTTGTTTTTTGTTTCTACATGGTACAGTCCTTCTCAAGGAAGGCCTATATTTGAGCTTGAAAGCAAGAGGTCAAACTGTTCCCATGTGACCCATGTGCTGGTGTGAGGAAGTTGGAGGTGTCATTTCATGGATATGGATGACGACGCGGAACTCCCGCCTTTGTCTAGTACCATTCGGATGGCTAATGAACTGTGGCCTTCTTTTGCCTTTCCCAACTTCATAAAAGTCTATCCTCCACTCCCCTTCAAAGGAAAACCAAGATCTCAGTTGTTGGTTTTTGTTCATTTGCTTATTTTTTGGTCAGGGGTAGAATTTAAAAACTGGCCTTATTTTTCAGGATGCCTCCTGTAACCATTCCTCTCTGAGAGAAAGCTCTGGACCCTTCCCTCAAAGGTTGAGGACGATGTCCCCTGTTATTTTACTCTAGTCCGTCAAGAGTTAGGTGTTGGGTGGGGACCCCAGAGGGGCCCACGAGCCACTCCTACCAGCCCATTTCTTTCTCTCCACCTCTGCTCCAGGGCAGCATGGCTAAAGAGCTGTTTGTGGGACTGGCATAGTTCTGAGCAGCCAAAGAGGTAAATATAGTGACTTTATAAAATGTCTCCCACACAAGGAATCAATCATAATAATTCACATCTACCCATAATGTTTGCCAAAGTGTAAACAAGTGCATTCCTTCCCTCCTTCTCTCCCTTCCTCCCATCTGCAGATCCTCATTTTCCTCCTTTCTTCCCTGTTTCTCTCTTTCTCAAAGGGTTCTGAACAAATTTCACAAAACTGGAAGTGTAATGGACTAGATTTTCACTTATTCTCATATATTCTCTTAAATTCCACCATGGCTTTTCTGGCTTTGCTCTAGGTCTGTTTGATGTGAATATTCAGAATCAGATAATACAAACCAACCATATTTAGCTTTCGGCAATGTCCCTGGTCAAAACTGACAAACAAATGCAGTGCTTACCAGAGAGAAATGGAAACAAAGAAAGGCACATGAGAACCTCTCTAGTGGCTCCCTTGGGAAGCCTAGTGAGGTTGCCACTAAAAGCAGGTGGAATAAGTCTCAGGTAGGGAAGGAAATGCTTTCCCAGTAGCTGCCTAGCAACCAAAATGTGTACCTGACCTGGCTTTTAATGGGCAAGATTATGCAGTGCCTGTGTACTTAGTAACAGATAAAACAGCTTTCTTTTTGGAGGAGCTGATCATTCCAATGGCTCAGACAAAGTCATTTTGTTTTATTTAAGTAGAAATACTCCAAAAATTCAGACAAGGTAGAACTAGTTCTTAAGACACATTACAGTGTCAAATAAGACTGATTTTAGACAAAGGTAGGAAAAAATACTAATCTCCCAACACAGGTTAAAAGGTCTTTTTCTATTCTAACTTATCTGTCATTTAAGCTTTGGACACTGGGTTGACCAGAGCCCTGTAGATCAGATTTCATCATCAGGCCTGCTATTATTTTTACATTACTAAATATAATACTAATATATCTAGTTTGCTCTATTATCCAAGGAAATTAGGGCAATGTTTGTAAAAAAATGATTTATACTTTAAGAAATTCATAATTCCTAAAATCTTGGATGAGTGTAAATAATTTTGTTTCTAATCTAA
>PVJX010052003.1:0-10103 GCA_004027295.1 Dolichotis patagonum | reverse complement strand
GTCTCTGTTGGTACACAAGCCAAACATCGAATAACATGTATTTTTTCTAAACTAAAACTTCAGTATTCAGGTTTAATTGAAGTGTTGGCACTTTGCAGCAAATAAGTTGGTTTGGGGTTGCAGTTTGGCCACTTGGTTTCTAAAAGGTTTGTCATCACTGGCCTAGCTCACAGGTGACCACAAATGAATCATCGCTTGGGTCATTCCAAATGCTCCCAAGTAGTCTAGGTCTCCAGGGTCATCTTTTCCTTCATGATGCAAATAACATGATGTGGCAAACAAATTACTGATGGCCATAAATTATTTGGTCCTGCGAAAAACAAGGTGCTAATTGAGCGGATGTCCTCTGAATGCCAACCAGGCTGCCATGCCTTTTGAAGTTGCTCAGAGATGGTACGTCCCTTAGCAGATCCAGAGGTCCTCAGTTTGGCCTGGAGACACAGTATTGGGTGTGGCAGAGTTCCATTTCTCATCTGACCTGCAGGACAGAAACAGGTCTATGTAAGTTTCCATTTGACATGTACAGGTTCCACCTTTTAGAAAGGTACTAGATAGCCCTGGGATGTTCCAACAGATACTGGGGTTCCCCAGCAGCCTGGGATATAAACCACCCAGAGAGCAAAAGGAGAAAATAAGAACTTGGCAGCCTTCCTTATGTGAGGTTCTCAAGGTTGCCACCTGGGGTGAAAGTTAGGAGTGGGGCAGTTTTGAGAGAGGCAGAAAATAAAAGCCTTGGGAGAAAAAAGGTAAGGTGTGCCTGAGAAGTCTTTTTGGCTTTTTCTTTTCCCAAATGTTGGAGATTCAAAGGAGACTGGCCAATTATGGAGGAGAAGAATGTGTAAAAAGGTCACAGCAATTTGAAGCAGAGAGCTCTGCAAAAAAAGCTGATCTCTACCGGCTAGGAAAGTCATGGAGTGTTATTCAAGCAAAAGTGGGCTTGCGCTAGGTCTTACAGGAAAAAAAAAAGAAAAACAGATTTTAAAATGGAGAAGCATAAGACTGCCATCAGTTGCAGGTTTTAAGGTGGAAGATTACATAGCACATAGAGAGCACAGAAATCAATCTGATCAGAAGGCATGGAGAACATGAAAGTGGTATTTGGGGAGGAGGTTGGAGACTGAACCCACAGTCTCATGCATGTGAGGCAAGAGCTGTATGATGGTGCTGCATTCCCAGGACAACACGTGGGTGATAAGCTGGAAAGGGAGGTGGAGGCTGAGAGGCACAGTGCTTTGGCTGGCCAGCTAAGAACTTAAAATTTTACCCTCAAGGAAAGGGTGATTCGCCTTTTGTGATTCGGGAAGTTTATATTTCAAGAAGAATCAGCTCTAAAGAAAAAGGAAGTTGGAATATGAAATCATGAAAACAAACTTTTCAGGGTTTCTGGAATGTGCTTACACAAATGATGAGCTGCAGGCTGTGTTAGCTTCTCTCCCCAGGGGGAGCCCCGGAATGCTTTCACAGCAAGGGATGTGTTCAGGGCACCAAGTCTGGCACAGACCGCTGTTCATGGGTGTAGATGGAATTTTTTGGAGCCCTCATTTGGTACCAGATGAGTTGGCATACCTAATGGGATCTAAATTAGTCTCCTTCAGCTGGTTTAACATGTTAGCCCAAACTGGGTGGCTTAAAAAACAGAAAGTTATTCTTTTTGACAGTCTGGGGACCTGTTTCCATTTCAGAGGTCTGAAAGTAAGACTCTAGGGAACAAACTGTTGTGATTTTATCCTTTATTCTGGTTATTTCCAGCAACTTGTGGTATTTCATGGCTTTTAGATCCATTGCTCCAACCTCTGCTTCCATTTTTATGTCTTCTCCTCTGTATCATATCCTTTATCCTTTGCTCTACTTAAAACCAGTCATTGGATCTGAGGCCCACTTTAAATCCAGGATGGTCTCATCTTGAGATCCACTGGCAAAGACCAATTGCCAAAGACCAATTGCCAAATAAGATCACATTAACATGTGCCAGCAGGTTAAGATTTAGAAAGATCTTTTCAGAGAACAGTACTCAGCCTCCCACAAGGCCAAACAAGGTATCACAAAATTTAATACTGCTTCTGCATCGTGGAACTGACATGCTTTGTCACCACGCTCTGTCACCAATCTCTGTCAAGTTTGGTTCTTGACTGTGTGGCCTTGGACTAACAGCTTAGCTCTCTGGGCTCAGCAAAAAAAAAAAAAAGTGGAAATCATTCTTCTTGCATTACAATTTGAAAACCTGTCATTAGAATTTAAATTTCTTGTTGCTCAGGTTGTGCCTCTTATCAACAATACCAGAATCTGTGGGGAGGGTATTAGGCATTTTCTTCCATGTTGAAGATAGAGCCCAGGATTTTCAGGATGCCAGGCAAGTGCTCTACCAGTGAGCTATACTCAGTCCCAGCATTACTAGCTTTTAAAGATTCTTCAGGTGATCCCAGTGCCACTGAATTTAAGATGAGCACTTCTTAGTTTTAAAAGTGTACATGGGTCTGTGTGAAAGATTCTGATCCAGCCTATCATCCACCACCCAGGGGATGTGGCAGTTGTGAACACCAGGATCACAGTGAGAATTAAGGGCAAAGATGACTCCACACAGCTTTCCAGAAGCTTCCATTGCCCCATTTCCAGTCTGTGATGGATTGAGGCAGAAACAACATCTGTAACAGGAAATAGCTTTTGCTGAGAGATAGTTCTGTTTGGAGATGGTTTATATATTGGGAAAATCCATATGGTACAGATAAATGGACTCTGAATCTAATGACATTATTTAGAAACAGTCTAATGGAATGAAAATGAGCAGCCAGCCCTGTGTGTGCCTCTTCCTGGGTCCTGGTGTGCTTCTGTTTAGTGTAACAAGTGTTAATAGGGCCTCCTCATGGCCTCTGAGAAGGGACAGTGCCCTTTCAGCAAATGGGAACATCAGCAAAACAGCAGGGAGGATGTAAACAATCTCCGACTTCAGATTTTAATCTGTCAAGTGTTGGTCCTATAAAAACAAACCTCTCCCCAGCGTATGCCTGGGGCCTGGGCTGTATCAGGGTCTTCACAGCGTTTTCCCATGTCCTCTGCATAGGTGCGGTCCGAGGCCCAGGCTCTTCCGCTCACAGGTGTACTGACCAGCAGATGTGCACCTGCTCAGGGTGAGTGTCAGATTTTCAGCAGTGACTCTCACCTGTCATTGCACATTAGACTCACCTGGGGATAGTCAGATGCGATTCACTAGACCAGTTAAGTAGATTAAACATAATCCTCCCATTAGGGTTGGTGCTTGGATAAGAGCACATTTTGCATTTACTTGGAGGACTCATATGTACTCCAGAGATATTTTAGAGCATCTGTGGCTTTCCAGCTTGTAGAAGACTATACATTTTGCACATGGTTATAGTCCTCACTCTGTGTATGCTGCACTTGGGCTGCACTCACAAACTGCCACAGGACGGTGGTTTATAAACAGCAGAATTTTACTTCTTAAAGCTCCAGAGCCTGGGAGGTCTAAGATCAAGCAGCTGGCAGGTGCAGGGCATGGAGAGGGTCTGCTTCCAGGTTCAGAGATGGCCATCGTTTCACTGTGCCCCCACGTGGTGGAAAGGTGGACACGTGCTCCAAGGTACAAAGCTAAGGGCACCACTCTGCTGAGGAAGCTCTGCCCTCTTGAACTAATTAACTCCTAAAGAACCCACCTCCAGGCACCCTCACCCTGGGGTTACATTTCAACAGATGGATTCAAGGAAACACAAACATTTGGAAGATCGCACTGAAGCACTGTGTGCAGCACGGGGAAGACCACGGAGAATGGGATGGCTAGAATAGATGCTGGAAGCCAGATGTGTAGCATACTGCAGGATTTGCAGGTTTCAACTGTGATAACAAGCTGTAAATGTTAACTAAGGGAAGACACGCCATTGTGGCTACGCAGTCGCAGGAGGTTGGCTGGTTTGTTTGTTTGTTTGTTTATTTTGGTACTGAAGATTGAACCCAGGGCTGTCACATACAGCTGCATCCTCTGACCTTTGGTTATTTTTTATTTTGAGACAGGTTCTCGCCAAGCTGCTAAGTTCCCAGGGTAGACCTAAATTTGTCTTCCTCCTGCCACAGCCTCCTTGAGACACTGAACAGAGTTCAATGAGCAGGAATTATCCAGGAAAAGAAATAGGGGGCGAGGGCCGGGGATTTAGCTCATCGGTGTAACCGCCTGCCTGGCAAGTGCAAGGTCGTGAGTTCAATCCCCAGTACCAAAAAAACAAAAACGAAAAGAAATAGGGGGCAAATGCTCCTAAGGAAAGAAATAGTAAATGCCAAAGCCCGGGGAAAGGAGGCAAATGCTGGAGGAGAGGGGCCCCAGGAGGGCTGTGATACAGGAAGGAGGTTCGAGGGAGCAGGGAGGGGCAGACTAGCAGCCAAGCTGAAGATGCAGTGCCTACTGGTTTGTAACTGCCTGAATGTCTTTCCAAGCTTTTGAGCTCATTCTTTACCCCATCCTGTCAAAACATGAACATGAACAAAGACGCACACTCCCAGCAGAGCTCACGTGTCTTCTCGTTTTTTTAGACATTCTCTTCTTTCTCCACCGTCTCTTACCACCTTTAATTTGCAGAGACGTGCATGAGCCCCTTACCTATCACCAATTTTATCTTTACAGGAAATGTAATTAAACTGTTGTTTGTGGAAGAAGCGTCTTAGATTTAGAATAATCATACTACTTGTTCAAGGTACAGGATGAGGAAGGGCTCTTTTTTCACTTCCTGCCTTCCTGCAATATTTTGTAAATTACTTTGTCCATGTAACACAATCTCCAAGGATTTTATTCTTAAATATTCTTCTACAATGTCTCTTTAAAAATTGCTAAAAGGCTGCATCATTGTCTAATCAGTCAGTACTACATTATTTAATATTAATCTCTAATGTTTTGTAAATGCTCATATTCACTGGAATAAACATCCTTATAAATCTTTGAAGACATTTTTGATAACTTTGTAAGGAAAAATCTTAAAAGGTAGAATTACTGGGTCAAAGTTTATGTACAATTTAAAAGTTTAAATGCATACCCATAGGCTTCTGAGAACATGGTGGCATCAGAAGCAATAACTCAGCCACTCCAAGATTCAGAATCCAGACAAGGCGAACCAGCAACTCGGGGAAGGAGAGAGCAAGGTCGGCCCCCAGGACCCAGGAAGCATCTGACAGGAAAAGTAAACCCTACAGAGAAGTTAAAAAGACAAAATGCAAAGCAGAGAAGGGAAGAGACAGTCTGCTCTCCCCACTCCGCGCTGATGGATCACAGGAAAAGGAGACCAAATCCACAGAGACAAAGAGCGCGGGGGACTTCAGAGGGCTTCAGGGAGGGACAGGCAGTGGGATGAATGGCAGGGGCTGTGAGCTGCAGGGAGGGCACGGGATTCTGCTCCCACGTGAGTTCCACAGCGGCAGAAGAGTGACTCCCGTGTCCCTGGAGAGTGCTGCCGGTCAGATGCCTTTGGGGGTGGGGGGTGGGGGGCTATTTGAACCCAGGCCTCAAAGCAGCACAGGGTGGCTGCACTTCCGGGCTCCCAGTGTTTTGTTCCAACAGGAACTGGTGGGAGACCGCAACAGGAGATGCCGGAATTCAGGAGCAGCAGCCAGGCTACAAGAGACCCAGAGAGGGGGCTGGGGATTTAGCTCAGCGGCTTAAGCGCCTGCCTGGCAAGTGCAAGGTCGTGAGTTCGATCCCCAGTACCAAAAAAAAAAAAAAAAGAGACCCAGAGAGGGCTGAGCTAAAGCACACAGGCCCCACCCCACTGCCAGAGGCCAGACTCACTGCCAGAGGGGCTCTGGATTTGAAAGTCGAGGCATCCACGCCCCACCGGCAGAGTCTGGGATCTGACTAGATTCCTAGCCTGTCTGCATCCACAGAATGACACGGATACATCTGGACCTGGACAATGGGCCCAGAACTGTAGATCCTGGAAGAAAACCACACGTTCAAAACCATAGAGAAAGCTCGTGGGTTTTTGCGAGGGGGTGTCTATTTTTGGTTATTGTGAGTGTATTTCTGTTGCCTTTGAGGGGTTTTTTTTAAATTGATTTCCTTTTTATTTTCTATTTTCCTTTTCTTCTTTCATCTTTACTAGTATATTGGGGTTTGGGAAATTTCCTTGTTCTTCTTCCTTACATCCTCTTTTTCTTACATCTTTTCTTTGTTATTTCTATTTGCCTCATCTCTTTTTAAATTGTTTGCACTCTAATATTCCCTCTTATTTTTACTTCTCATATAATGTCTTCTGTTTCACATTCTTTTTTTTGTTTTGTTCTCTTTTGTTTTTTGGTGCAGGGGATTGAACTCACAGCCTTGCACTTGCCAGGCAGGTGCTGTGCCACTGAGCTAAACCCCCTTTTTCTTTCTTTTTTAAATTAATTAAGTTTATTGGTACATTTCAGCTATACATACTGATCCCATTCATCATAGGAAATTTGTGCCTCTACACGACGTAACCTGATTCCTTTTTTCCCACTCCCTACCCTCCCTTCCACCCTGCTTTCCCTCTGTACTAACAAAACCTGTTTCCACTTTTTCCTCCTTTTCTTTTTTCTTTTCCCTTTATTCCTTTTCCCCTTCCCTCATTCCTCTTTCCATTTGAACATTTTCTTCCTATTTCCCAATATTTATTATATATTTTGGTCCTTATTTATATTTTCAGTTTCTCACACCAGAGAAACTATGTGGTATTTCTGCTGTGGTCCAATATATTTCACTTAAGAATATGGTCTTGAGGTATATCCACTTATCTAGAAATGCTCAAGATTATCTTTCTTTATGGCTGAATATTACTCCATTGTATAAGAGAACCACATCTTCTTTATCAATTTATTTTTTCTGGTACCAGGAATCGAACTTAGGGCCTTGTGCTTGTCAGGTAGGCACTGTGCCCGCTGAGCTACATCTTTAGCCCTATCAATTCATTTTTTGATGAGTATTCGGATTGTTTCCAGGATTTAGCTATTACAAACTAAACATAAACATGAATGTACATATATCAGTGTGGTATGATGTTTTTCATCCTTTCAGGAATATTCCAAGAAGAGGAATATGTGGGTCCAATGGGATTTTTAGTCCTCATTTTTTGAGGAATTTCTACACTGATTTGCACAATGGATGTACCAGTCTATACTCCCACCAACAGTGGAGAAGGGTTCCTTCTTGCCCCACAGCCTACTAGCATTTGTTACCGGTTGACTTCTTGATGATAGCCATTCTTTTTTGAGTGAGATAGAATCTCGGCATTGTTTTAATTTGCATCTCTTGAATGACCAGTGATGTTGAACATTATTCATATATTTATTTGTCTTCTTCATCTGAGGTGTGTCTATTCATTTCACATGCCCATTTTTTTAATTAGGTCTTTAAACTTTGAGAATTTTTTTTCAGTTCTTCATATGTCCTAGATATTAGTCCTTTGTCTGAGGAACAGCTGGCAAAAAATTTTCACACACTGTGGGTTGTCTCTTCACTTTTCTAGTGGTTTCTCTAGCAGTGCAAAAACTTTTTAATAATTTGTTGATTCTTTGTGATATTTCCTGTGCCATCAGGGTTTTGTTTATAAAGACTTTGCCTATACCAGTGTCTTCAACAGTTCCATCTATTTTCACTTCCACTAGATTTAGTGTTTCTATTTTAATACTTAGATCTTTGAACCATTTTGATTTTAGTTTAGTGCATGGTGAAAGATAGGGGTCTAGTTTTGATATTTGTCATGTGGAAAGCCAGTTTTTTCAGCACCATTTATTAAAGAGGTTTTCTTCCAGTGAAGGCGTTTGACTCCTTTGATAAGGTGGCTGTGTATGTCTGGTGTTGTTTCTGCATCTTCTAATCTGTTCCCATGTTTTTTACCAGTAGCATGCTGTTTTTATCATGGTAGCCTTGTAGTATAACTTCAAGTCTGAAATTCTGATGCCCTGACTTGCCTTTGTTACTCAGAATTGCTTTTGCTATTCTAGGTCTCTACTGGTTTCAAATGAATTTTAGGAATACTTTCTGTAGCTTAGTGAGGTATGCTAATGATATTCTAATTGGGATTATATTAAATCTGTTTAACAATTTTGTTAGTGTGGTCATTTTCATCATTGTTCAATTGGGCTGATGTGGGAATTTTCTGCTATGATTTTCCCTCATAAGATTGCTTTCATTGCATCTCCTAAGTTCCAATATGTTGTATTGGACTGATTGTTTAATTGCAAAAACTGTGCAATTTCTTCTTTAATTTCATCTATGAACTATTGGTTGTTCAGGAAGATGTTATTTACTTTCTATTTATTTATGAAGTATTTGCAGTTTCTTTTGCCATTGATTTCCAATTTCATTGCACTATGGTCTGATGACATGCATGGGATACCTTCAACTCTTTGCCTTTACTTAAGAATGTTCTATGAGCTAATATGTGATCTATTTTGGAGACCATTCCACGTATAGTGGAGAATGTGTATTCTGATGTTGTGTAATGGAACACTCTGCAGACACCTACTGAGTCCATTTGCTCAAAAGTTTGGTTCAGCTATAATATTTTGTTGTTCAATTTTTTGTCTAGTTGATCTATTTGTGACAGTGATGTATTGAGGTCCTCCATTTTAATCGTATTAGTGTTGATTTGATTTTTCATGTGCATCAATATTTGTTATATATAGTTGAGTGTTCATATATTTGGTGCATATATATTTATGATTGTTAGTTCTTTTTTTGGAATTTTTTTAAATTTTATTTAAAGAGAAAAAAAGCAAAACAGAAAAAAGGGTAGAAATAATACAGAATTTCAAAAAAATAACATTAAGAAATCACTACTTGATAAATTATATATTGTCTTCTTAGAAATAGTTGTTCATGTTACAAAATTAAGGCATACAAAGTAAACAAACAGTAAGGCTGTAAACAGTTCTGTTCAAAGATCCAACAAAAACTTGGTAATATGGTTATCAATCCCACACACTTAAACATACATGCTGTTATATACTTTAGCGCATTTTCTTTTCCTCCTTTTGCTTTTTAAGTACATTATCTGTTTAATTATATCATGTTTCAGCTTGCTCAGTACCTTTTTGATCTGTTTTGTTGTTATTATTTCCTTTTTAATCACCTTACATAATTCTGTTGTTTTGCTTTTGAGTTTCTCATCATCCATGTCACATGGATCAGCTTTGATGGAGTTGGGAGTTTTGGAGGTATTTTGTTACCTTGTTTTCTCATGTTCTATTATTTTATTTTTATTTAATTTTCATTAACTTGGAGGTAGTAATATAGAACAAAACAGGAGGGAATAAAGCCAATTGAGACAGTATAGTGAAATTGGCACAGAACATCACAGCAGGTCACCAGGACAACAATAATAGGCACCATTGTATATCTCGTTATCTTCAAAATAGTTGTTCTTCTATTAGGTGCAACAAAATCAAAAGAAATACACAACATTATAGAACACATCAAAACAGAATATTGAATAGAGCAACACCATTAATCAGGACAAACCAAAATAGTGATAAATATATCTGCCTTCAGAGATAGTAGAAGGAAACTCCCCCTACTTGCTGTACCACATATGGTCACCTCCCAAGAGATACCCAGGTCCCTGGATCCCGATTGTTGGGGGGGGGGTATGGTATGTTTGATTTTAAGCCCACACCCCAGTAGGCAGCAGGCTGGTTACTGGTTGGCTCAGCACCCTAAGTTCCAACATGGTGCAGATCTCAGGAAACGCTGTTGCTTCTTGTTTCCCTGCCCTGGGGTGGCCACGGTTTGCCAGACCACAGTCACTTACCAGGGCGGCAGGCTGGTTACTGGTTGGCTCAGTGCCCTAAGTTCCAACCATTAGTTCTTTTTTTCTTGTTCACCTTACAAGGATGTAGTGACCTTGTCTCTCTTAATCAATATTGACTTGAAATCCACTCTGCCTGCAGATAGAATAGCTACACTTGGTTTTCTTTTTCAGGTTTCTATCATATGAAGTATTGTTTTCCATCCTTTGACTTTCAATCTATGAATTTTTTAATTAAATGTGTTTCTTGTAAGCAGTATATTTTTTATCATGATTCTTAATCACTTTTCTAGTCTGCTTCTTTTAATTGGTGAATTAAGACTGTTTACAGTAATGGTCATA
>PVJX010052002.1:0-10095 GCA_004027295.1 Dolichotis patagonum | reverse complement strand
GAGGGAGGGGAGGGAAGGGAGGGGGAGAAAGGGGGAGGGGAGAAAGGGGGAGGGGAAGGGAGAAAGGGGGAGGGGAGGGGAAAAGAGGAAGGGGGAGGAGAAAAGACAAAACTACAACAGAATTTCAAAACACATCAATCAGGGGGCAACAACAGTCCATACGTTACGCACTGTCACCCCCAGATCAGTCACCCAGAGCACAAGGTAACTGCACGCAGCTGGCTAACAATACCAGCACAAATCTTTCCCTTCAGTGAACTCACCAGTAGTAATACTATCTTAACTATTATTTTACATACATATACACATACGCATATGCATGTCTTTTCTTTCCGCTTCTCACACTAATGAAACAATATGCTCTTTTCACATATGTGTCTTGTTTACCTCACTAATGAGTATGTTCTCAGAATGCACCCATCCCTTCCCTTAGCAAGTGGGAGCCAGTGAACTGCACATCTTGTGAAAAGATTGGCTATGTTATTTAGTATGAGTTCTCCATATGCAAAGATAAGGACAACCATTTGGAAGAAAACAAGAGACAATATGGCAGATAGTGAAGATCTCTGATTGTCTAGCTTTGAAATTTATGCTTTCTTATATCCCGTTCTGTTCTGTTTTGTTGTTTAATTTTACCCCCTTTAAAATAAAAAAATGCATTCATTTACCTATAAAAGTGTCCAATTTGTCCTTCTTTATGGCTGAGTAGTACTCCGTTGTATAAAAATACCACATCTTTTTTATCCATTCCTCAGTTGATGGGCATTTAGGTTATTTCCAAGATCTGGCTGTTACAAACTGTGCTGCCATAAACATGGGTGCACATACGTCACTATTGTATTTATTTCAATTGCGAGAGAAACTTTCACTAAGTTGCTTAGTTGTCCAGGCTCCGATCTGGGACCCTCCCACCTCAGCCTCTCCGAGTGCCAGGATCACAGGCCTGAGCCACCACGCCTGGCTCGGCTCGGTGTTTTGCAGCTGGGCAGCAGGTTCAGGTGGAGGCACACAGCTGACGCCCCGATGTAATCAGCCAATGTCCACATGGGTGGCTGCGGAGTCCGTGGGGACAGATGAGGTGGCTGGGGTGGGGGCGGGTTTGCTGCTGAAATTGGCCAAAGAGGTGGGGGTGGAAGCCAGTGGTGATGACCAAGGACCTGGTGATCCCTGGCCGGAGTCCCTGGGGGTGTGGCCACAGGACGACACAGAGGAAAACACAGAAGCCCAGAGCCTGTGGGATTCCGACGGAGACGCGGTCACCACACGGCTTCCGGGGCGGTGCACACCCGCGACCTGGGTTCTCACTCAGCACCTTCGGGGGCCTCTGGGCGCACACCTCCTTAGCTTTTGTGGATTTAGAGCTGTGGTCGATTGCCGTTTTCCAAAGGCTCCGAGAGGTCAAGTAACGGCCCGAGGTCACGCAGCAGGGAGCTGGCTCCAGAGCGGGGCCAAAGCCAGCTGTGCAGTGCGGCCACCCAGGCTGCAGGGCAGAGCTGCCCGGTCCAGGGGCCCACTTGGCAGCCCCGGGCTGGGCACAGGAGGGGGTACCCAAGGTGCGCCCTGGGGCCGGGCTGAGGCCTTCGGGGTGAACAGTGCCAGGCTGAAAGTGAACGTCCCCTGCCGCCTGGCAGCCCTCAGGCCGGGTGTCCCCTGGGAGCTCCTGAGCCCTGGCTGCATCAGAGAGCACACAGTGCCTTTCGAGAGACCCCTCGGGTGGTCTCAGGGTGCAGGGCCACATTGGTGTCCCGGGCAGCTGCTTGGAAATTCAAATGCTCAGGTCCCAAGGGAGACCCCGTGATTTAAAGACGCTGTTTAACAAAATAAAACCAAAGCCGTACCCTGATTTATTAGTTACCGAGGGGAAGGTACTGTAAGTTCGTTTCTTCCCTTTTTTTGCTTTGAAATTTCCCACCTGGACTTCAGAGCTGTAAGATGTCATCTTGCCTCTCTCTCTCTCTCTCTCTCTCTCTCTCTCTCTCTCTCTGGTTTTTTAGACAGGGTCTCACTATGTAGTCCAGGCTGGCCTCAAACTCATGGAAATCCTCCTGCCTCAGCCTTGCAATGCCGGGGCTCCAGACATGCATGACCACACCAGGCCGACTGCTGTTGGGATTTGCGGTAAATTTGGCCTCCTTGTCCATCTTCCCTCTGCCAGTGGTGGCCAGGGGGCTGCACATTATGATTACTGAGCCTCTCTAGTCTGGGCTGGGGTCCACCCTTCAATCCCCATGGGCGCCCAGGGACACAAAGAGATGCAGAGGGTAGGAGGAAATCCCGCTGGTGACTGTAGCACCACCCTGAAGCATGATGCGCTGTTTCCTTGATTCTCTGACGCACCTGTGCTCCACAGAGATTTTTAATTTTTAGTGGAAAAAAATGCAGGTACCTTCTATGGGAACATCAACTAGAGAGTAAGACGTCTTCGCATTTTAGAAATGTGAGACATAAAAATGTGCGTTGTGTGTCTTTCCTGCAAGCAAAGAAGGTTTTCCGCAAATGACCCAGCACAGGAGCCCAGGAAATTTGACGCCTCTGAGGCTGTGCTGATCTTTCGGCCTCTGGGGTTCTGGTCCTGGGTGCAGATGATCTGGGTCATAATCAAAAAATAAAAAATGAAAAATAAAACTTTGCTTGCCGTGGGAGCTGCTTGGTCAGTCTTTAAGGTTCTCTTTCCTTACCAATCTACACTACCTTTTTTGATAAAAAAAATATATGTATATATGTACATATGTATGTCCTTTGCTTTAGAAATATTTTTTATAATCTATTGTCTTTAGGCAAAACTAAATAAAATGTACAAAGGGAACAGAATCCCACCGGCCACACTCAGGCCTTCTCCGGTCAGATATTCATCATAAGACGTGGCCTTTGCAATCTGTTATAAAGTAGTCCTGGTTCTTTTATTTTGTATTTATTTGGTTATTTATTTTGCGGTGTGGTCCTGGGGATTGAACCCAGGGCCTTTGCTCTGAACGAGTCTTGCTAAATTGCCTGGGCTGGGGCTTGAATTCCCATCCCTCCTGCCTCAGCCTCCCAAAGTGCTCAGTTTACAGTAGTGTGTCACCACACTTGGGTTTAGCGGTGTTTACTAGGTCCCTCCCACCTGGATCCCTCCTGCACCTGTGGAGGGCGCCAACTCTGCTCCATCCCCCAGGCCAACCTGGGGACTTGAGGCAGACATGCTTCCTCCGGAGGCTCTAACAAGTGCTGGGCAGGCATTTAACGCCTGTGATCCTAGCACAAGGAGGCTGAGGCAGGAAGATCTCCATGAGTTTGAGGCCAACCTAGGCTACACAGTGAGTTCCTGTCTCAAAAAAACCAAAACTAAAACCAATAACAACAAAAACAAACCAAAAAAAGGAAGCGTTCAGGCCTCCTGGGGCTCTTCTGTTTACCAAAATGAGTGGGGAGTTTGCAAAGCAAGGCAAGACTACTTAAAAATCATCCACAGTGCCATCACAGTTGCTGGCCAACCACCGTGGCTCACTCCTGTAACCCCAGCACGCGGCGCAGCCTTGAGAACCTGCGCAGAGGCGGGTGGTGGGCGGGCGTCGGGCACTGGGTGCGGGGAGGGTGGAGTCCAGCGCAGGGGCTGCTGTCCTCAGTGTCCCCTGCTCCCATGGGCCGGGGGCGGGTCTACGCGACAGGCGATGACACAGGACAGCGCCAGGCCGCTCATTCTCCTGTCCCATCCCCACCCAGGTTGGCTGCAAGATAAACGGGGCCAAGGGGCCTGACCTCGCCGCTGCCCGCAGCCCTCCAGGCCCGTCACTGCGCCCCGGCTGCAGCCCACGCCCTCGGACTGCACGGAGGACTGCAGAGACCCCGTGGGAGCCCCTGGCCGCACAGCCTGGGGCCACCCTGTGCAGGCTGCCGGTTGCCGGGGTGCGCTGTGGGTTCCTGCTCTTCCCTGCCCCGTGCCAACCCGCCCGGCAGGCTCCACGGTCTTGGCAACGCGTGGCAAAGTCCACACAAAGGGAGGCTGTGGCCTCGCAGCTGGGGCTGGTCTTGCCCGGTGTCGTCATGGCAACGCTGACATCACCTCACTGGGTGAAGGCTGTGGATTCAGGGCCAGGGGAGGCTCTGAGTTCACAGGAGGAGGTCAGGGTGGGTGGGGCACCCAGGCTGGGTGGGGCTGCCCCTGGTCTGGGGCACCAGAAAGGCCTCTGTCCCCTGACCTAGGAAGCAGCGCTGGGCCCTCTCCCCTGCAGGGGGACTGTAGTCAGGGGTCACACACCGGTGCGGTACTGGACAGACCACTCCGGGGCTTGCAGGAAAGGTGGGCAGCAGCCTGCACCCCTGGACTGCCTGGGCCCAGGAGGGGCCTTGGGATTTGGGGAGAGGAAGGCGCACAGTGACCGGAGTTGGGGAGACTTGAGGGGCTGCGGGTGGCTCAGAGCTTTTCTGGTCTCACGATTGGTTCAAAAACGAGGATTCGCAAACGGGGCATGGAGGCATGTGGCTGGACTCCCAACACTCAGGAGGCTGAGGCAGGAGGATCGCCTAGTTTGAGGCCAGCCAAGAAGCAGGCGTGACTGGTCCAAGTCTGTCCCCTGCACAGTGATGGAGCCAGGAGGTGACCAGGGTCCTGCGTGCCCAGAGCCACACTGCAGCAGGAAGGAAACAGGCAGAAGCCCAAGGCCGGGAGGGCGGAGCCTCCTGAGGTTAGCGCAGCGATGTCCACGCATGGTGCCGGGCAGAGGGCGCTGACGAAGGTCGCATGGTGTCCTCCGCTGCCACCTGGCAGACCCAGGGCCGTGTCCCTCCAGAGGGTAACTGCCGCCCTCCCACCTTGACCTGTGCCCAGGCCCCTGCATCGTGGGAGGCAGAGGTGACCTGTGTCTCCAACCTCGGCCACATCCCCTCATCCCAGGAAGCCCGCAGACTCTGCGTCCCCAGGCCACCAGCAATAGCAGGGCGCCTTGGGGACCCAGCCGGGTTAGGAGGGGCTGGTGTCCCCCACCTGGGCCTTTGCCCCTCTTGGCCACAAAACGGCTTATGCTCCTGAGGCCTCCTGCTCAGCTGGCCCTGGTGGAGCCATTGTTTGGCTTCAAACCGGTTCTGGAAGGGTGGCTCCGGTCCAGTGTCCTGGAGATGGCAGTCACCTGTCAGGCGTCCAGGGGAGGCGGCACCTGGGGACAGGTGGCGAAGGAAGTCCAATCTGAGCCAGAGGTCAGAGGAGCCAGGGGTGCCTCCAGGACCCCTCGAGGGGACGGAGGCCGCACCCCTCCCCTCTGCCCGAGTCCCACTCCTCAGGGGACAGGGACATCCTTCTCCACCTGTCCACGGGGGAGGGTGGCCCCAGGGTCAGGCCTGGCAGCCCCAGGCTGGACACAGCTGGGGAAGAGCCGCTGCCCAGGAGGTCCCCAGAGCTGGCTAAGCAGCACGCGTGGGGTCGCTGGGCAGCAGAGACCTTATTTCCTGCCTCATGTTCACGATGTAGCTTCACTCAAAAGCCCAGGTGTCTGTCACCTGCTGCCCTCCCACCAGTGGCCACGCCCTGGCCTGCCCGGCCTCTGCAGACCCCTCCAGAGGGGCCCCTGCCCCACAGAGCTCGGCACAGCCCGCGAGTGAGGAGCCAGCTGGGGGCCAAGGGATGAGCTCCAGTGGTCGTGGGGACAGGGCGGGGGCACAGAGAGCCACACATTAGGTCACTGATGTGATGGTGCTCCCCTGTCATCCCAGCACTGGGAGGCTGAGGCAGGAGGATTGCAGTGAGTCTGACTCACCCTGGGCTGCAAAGTGAGTTCAAGGCCAGCCTGAGGGGCGTAGTGAGACACTTTTCAAAAAATAAACAATAAAAACCAGGCTGGGGAATGTACGGCAGGATGAAAACCCAGGACTGCAGGAAAAACCAAAACCAAAAGAAGGGAGGGAAAGAAGACAAGACGGGGCTGACTGGAAGTGTCACCATCACAGTGGCTTTGCATCCTTCCAGAGAGGCACGGGGACCAGAACCACAGTGTCCGGGGTGCTATCTCCCGGTCCCACTGTGGTGACCCCAGGACCCAGGCCTGGTGTCCGTATCCCTGGCGGGCAGGTGACAGCCTGAGGGCTAGTGGTTCTGTCACCAACAACCACAGGATGGAGGAGCAGTAGCCTGGCCTGTGTCCCAAGGTGGGGTGGGCGTCCTGGGACCCTCAACTGTCTCTCCCAGGGAGCGCGGTGACCCTCTTTGGCCTTCCTCCATGGCGGGGCTCACTGTGACTCAGGTGACCTCACTCCTCCGCCTCAGCTGTTTGCCCTGTGAAATGGGCACAGCGCATCTTGGTTAAGAAGCCTCCAATGCCAGGGCTCAGATGGGAGACGGGTGAGGGGACCTGAAGTAAAGCAAAGCCCCCGCTTGCTCCCTCCCCCCCGCTGGGCAGGCCCTGGCCCTCCTCACCTCTGCACAAACAGCAGAAAAGAGTTAGCATTTAACTAGCTGGAACAGGGGCCAAACCTCTCCAAGAGGCAAACCAGCAGGACCTGTTGGCCGGGTCCTCCCAGAGCCACCACGGGTGCCACCCCCGCCGCCCACCTGTGCAGGCCTGGCCTGGCGGGGTGCCCTCTTGGGGCTGCCAGCCCACTGGGCCTGGGGCCACCGCCAGGTCATGTGGGGGTCACAGGGGGCAGAAGGACTCGGGAGAACACAGATGTTCAAAGGGTGGAGCGGCTGCGTACCCGAGACTGGGCCAGAGGAACCCCAAGAAGCCCAGGGGGCCCAGGGCCCGCCACAGCTCCCGCACCCCAAAAATCTGATACCCTGAGACATGAGCAATGCTGACTGCACCAACTTCCTGAGCGGGGTCCTTGGCTCCAGACCCGGCCCTTGGGGAATACGGCACCCAGACCCCTGGAGGCATGACTGGGGGTGGGGACTTCGGGATTATTCCGTGTGGGTGAGGGGAATGCTTACTACTCTTTGGAAAAAAATTCTGTGCCTAAAGTGAGATCTGATTATATTGATTTTTCCTTTAAAAAATGTTTTTGGAAACAGGGTCTGGCTGTATAGTGCAGGCTGCCCTTGAACTCACAGCAATCCCTCTGCCTCAGCCTCCTGAATGCTAGGATCACAGGTGTGTGCCCCCACAGCTGGGTCACTGTATGGTTTAGACTGGCCTCAAACTCACCGCGTAGCCCAGGATGGTCTTGAACTTGTGATGCTCCTCCTGCCTCAGCCTCCCGAGTAGTGGGGTTACAGGTGTGTACCACCACGCCTGGTTTAACAAAATGGATATCTAAAGTAAATTTTACCTGGTTTTTTTTAACTTTTAAAAATACAGCTGCTAGAATTTTCTCCCCTCTCTTCGTGGCTTTGTTAGGTTTCCATGGGACGCAGGCACTGCCCTAGACCTACGCTGGGAGACCACAGGTGAAGCAGGTAGACAGCAGAGGCAGGAGGAAGCAGACACAGGCCCCCAGGAGCCCCAGGCTGGGCAGTGGGGCCTGTGTTTTGCTTGGGAGGGGACAGAAGAACACTGATGCCTTCCCTGCTTTGCTCAGAGGTCCTCTTCCTGGCTTCCTTCTCTCACCAGGAGAGAGACCACCACTGGGAGCACTGCGGGAGCTGGCTCTGCCAGCCACTTCCTGTCTCCCGGAGCTGGAAGAGTGATTTGCTCCACTATCTCCTCGCACAGCCAGGAGCCGTCAGCTGCAGCTGGGCAGGGGCCGCATGGCCTCTCTGAAAGGGGGAAGGAAATGCCCAGTGCCTCAGTGCAGGCGGCACAGGGCGACCCTTCCTCCCGTGCACGCAGGACACAGAACCCAGGCTGTGACAATTTCCGAGCTTGCTCTGTATCGAGACCAGACACGCACACAGGCGTCACCCAAATAATACGATTGCATGTGGTAAGATGTTTCACGACTGCAAAACCCCGGACCTCTGCTTCCTTCTCAGTGAGGAACAGCCGTCAGCGTCAGCAGTGACTGAGCTGCAGAAGCCACAGGCCCCAAGGACAGAGCCTCTGCCCTGCAAGCCAGCCTCCATCAAATAAAACCTGCCACCAAGTTAATCTGCCACGTAGTTAACGAGATAATCATTGTTGGCTTCCCAGGAATTAGGCGGTAATGGGAAGCAGTTTTTGTAAATGATGGTAATTATATCGCTGCCTTTCCCCCATCGATTGGAGAAGTTTTCTTTTCTTCTTCCCTGGTGTGACTTCCCTCCAGCCTGCTGCCCCTCTCTGGCTCCAGCTGTCTCGGTGATGAGGTTTCCTGTGGGTTTTTTTTAATGTCATTTCTTCACAGTCACAGCCGCACCCCACCCCACCCCACCCCACACACACCCAGACCACAGACAGTGACCAGTTTTTCTGGAGCACCTATGCTGGGCCAGGGAAGCGAATGGACCCGGCTGTCTGACCCCACCCTGGTCCCCTGCCACCTCGGCTGCCCACATGGGCTGGGCTGGGCCTGTGGGACCTCCACTGTGGGGAGCAGCGGGCGACAGCAGGGGCATCAGGCCCTAGGATTGGGTGGGGGGGGACCCTGGCTGTGAGGGTGGGAAACAGGGATGGGGGCACGGACCCTGCACCTGCAGGGACCAGAGTCTGAGCCAAAGCAGTCACGCCCCGCTGGTGTCACCCAGAAGGCCACTGATCCCTCCAAGCCTCGCTGTCCTCCTCCATGCAGCAGGGGAAGAGCCCCCCAAAGCCTGAGTGTCCTCTAGGGTCCAGAAGGGTCACACCCCGAGGTCCAGCTGGCTGCCCAGGCAGTGGGGAGCCAGCCAGCAGGAAGCCCCAAGTGGAGAGGGAGCCGCCAAGACAAACTCCTGCCACCCTAGCCCAGCGCCCCAGCCAGCCGCACACAGCGAGGCCGTGTACAAAGGGACTTTGTGTCCCTGTGGCCGGCGGCCAGCGGGGAGCTCTCATTCCCTGGCTGTGCTGGGGACTCAGAGCAGAAGCTGAACCCCTGTGACAGCGCTGGACATGGCAGAGGCTCTATACAAGCTGGCCGGGCAGGCTGCTGGCCCCGGAGGGGGTCTGTCCTCAGGCTCCGTGCCACCTGGCGGGCAGCCCCAGCCCCTGGCCAGCTTCTCAGCGACCTCCAGGTGACCTCCAGTGCTGCTTTAGACAGTGCGGAGACCAGAGTCACAGGAGGAGGCAGGAGGATCTCAAGTGTGAGGCCAGCCCGGGCAACTGTCTCAAAAAATAAATAGTTGGGGACAGTGTTTGTCGCAAAGCCCTGGGTTCAATCCCCAGTACTGAGAAAAGGGACTCAGGCCCAGTCGGTCGCACTCAGGATTGAGTTCTCAGATGGCCTCCTTCCAGCTGTGAGTGCCAGGGCGAGCTATTACTCAGCTCCTGTGGCCTCAGTTTCCTCATCCGTGCAATGGGGCCATCACCAGCCTGCTGCGGAGCCACGGGGGCCCTGACTCGCCTGCAGAATCGCGGTGACTCAAGGCCAGCCTGTCAGTGCCAGCCGTCCTCGGCCACCGCGTAAATACAGTGATGATTCCGTCCAGAAATACCTGCTGGGCACCTGAGGCAGGCGGGTGCGGGCGGGGTGCTCCCCAGAAGGGTGACTAAGACAAGCCCCGCCCCGCCAGAGGCCACGCGCCTATGGCAGCAGCCCTGACCCGGGTCTGCGAAAAGACGAAGAGATGGGCGGGGAGGTGACCAGGCGTCCAGGGGTGCTTCCCAGAGGAGGCAGCGGTGGAGCAGGGCTGGGCGGGGGCACCGGCACAACCTCAGGGGAGCGCGGTGTGCGAGGCAGGCGCATGCGCAGGCGCACGGGAGCTCTACGGTGGCCGCGGCCCGCGTCCGGAGGGGAAGCAAGGAGGGGAAACCGTGCCCAGTCAGCCTCACTGAGTGACCCTGAGCCGAGCGCCCTCTTCTCTGCACCTCAGCTTCCTCGACTCCACCCCAAAGAGTTTCTTGTCACCCCCTTCTTCCTCCCCAGCCTCCCTTCCTCAACATTCCATATCTTTGTCCCAAAAGTCACACAAGGATTTTATTAACTTTCAATTTTTTTGGACACAGGTTTTCGCTGTGTAGCCCAGGGTGCCCTCAAACTTGAGGCGATCCTCCTGCCTCAGCTTCCCCAGTACTGATTTTACAGGCGTGCACCACCTCGTCCTGCTCGCAGAAGCCTCGTCCAAGGCTCTGAACAAGT
>PVJX010052001.1:0-10134 GCA_004027295.1 Dolichotis patagonum | reverse complement strand
CTGTGACACATATCAAGTCAGTGGACTGTATGTTATCTTTGTGTTCTCAGACTAACTGTGTAAGAAGTTATAGACACAGGAGTTAACTATGCATTTTTGCCTTTATTTCACAGTGTGATATACCTACTCCTCCTGTGTCTTATTTTCTCAAATATAATGTGTCAAAATAGACTTCAAATGATCCAAAAAAGACTTAATGAAAATAATGCATATTTTGTAATTTTTACTTCATATTTTGTGAGAATTATTTAGCACTGTTTTTAGCCTGAAAGGTATTTTTTTCTTTTTGGGGCGGTGATATAGCAGGAGGTGAAATATACAAGGTTATTAAAATTGTGTGAAAAGAGAATAAAGGAATCCACACAATTATGCAAATCAAATGCATGAATGTTTCTGAGGACATTTTATTGTAATTATTTTGTCTATTCACAAATATTATTTTCACTCTTTCCTTATCCTTCCAGTATTCAAGATGCCAAAGTTTTCAGAGAACTAACTACCAGCTAAATGGGTCCTTACCCTTCCTAAATTCTCATCATTGTCATTGTGTAAAAACATTTAACATTTCACGTTTCAATTTCTTTATCCACAAACCATAGGCCATCAACCTGACCTGTATCATCAAAAAGCAATTTCTATTAGCAAATGAATGACTGCTGAGGCTGCTATCAGTGCTGAGAAGGGTTCACATCACACTGGGCTTCAGTTGTTGAAAAGAAAGTAAACCATTCCCTGGGTTGTCTCGATGTGAACAAAAGTTTAAATTTTTCTCTCCTTCTGGCTGCAGAGGAAAAGTACTGGTCAAAGAGAAGAAGGAAAGGCAAGGGGAAGGAGAAGGGCAGGGAGGAGAGGAGATAAAACAGTTCAAGGTTATATTTTCCTGACTTCATTCCTGCAATGTCGGCCTCACCCTTTATGACAAGGTCTGGGGAAGATGTAGTTTATGATGTGCTTCAAGTGTGATAAAGAAGCTGAGAGGTGAGCCCGGAAGGGTTAGGTGTCCTTGAGGACCGGATGGGCTTGAGTACTCTGTGACGATGGATGTTATTAAATTGAATTATTATTATTAGCACTTAGACAACATGGAGAGGAAAAGCAGGAGAAAGGAAAGAGCTAAATTAAAACTGCATATGGATCACGTTGGGAGGGAATTCTCAGAGCTGCAGCTGACCTGTAAATATGGCATGAGCTCCTGGGGAGGGCAGGTTACTCAGGAGACATTGTTCTTTATTCCGAAGAAGACTGGGTTTTAATAGGACTTTTGTTCTAAAGATACTGAGGCAAGTCCAAACCTTATCATTGGTTTTACTGAGAAAATAGGAGACTGTTAACTAGGAGTACCGAAGTCTATTCTTTCACTTACCTCTGGTCTAGTTGCAATGAATTCCTTTCCTCCAGTGCTCCTACAATTTCCCATTTATTCCCCTTTTCATAGGACATTCACGCTTTTCAGATCTGAGTCATATTCTCCCCGCCTTTCACAGACCAGTTTTGAAATTGCAGTTGTCATTTTTATCGGCAGCAGTTAACATTTATGAAGCACTTACCATGTGCCAGGCACTGTGCTGAGCACTTAGTATTTATTATCTCATTTTATCTTCACATGTGCGCTGTGAGGTGGATTTCATGGGCCCTATTGCACATTCGAGGATCTTATTTTAGAAAGGTATATAATTTGACCTTAGGGCTCAAAACAAGTGTTAGAAGTGAGGCTCTAACCTCTTTTTTTCTCACTCCAAAACTTGTAAAACTGAATTCTACTATTCTCCATGAAACATAGCAGGAGGTTTTAATCCTTACTGACTTGTCACTCTGACCAACTTCTCTTCCTTTCTGTTGTTTCATCTAGAAATAAAAACCAAAGAATTGGAAAAGAACAGTCAGAACCATTAGAAATCCCCACATACTGAAGAGGAATTAGGATTTGGGATCTAGTGTGATTTTCTTTTCTTTCTTCAATGGTCACTCAAGCAAAGAGGATCTAACAAGAAATAAGGAGCTCTGTCAGTCACATGAAGCAAGAGAATTTAGTAGGTAGATTTATCAGGTAGTGGAATTACTACCCCAAAGCAGAAATGTTATCCTGAACACTCTTTCATAGAAATTTTCATGAAGACAAAAAAATCATTGATCAAATTCCAGATGAAAGAGGAATTGAGTAATGAAAACAGTGCATTGTACAGCAGAAGAAATGTTACAGATATGTCTTGTAAAATATATGATAGTCAATTTCATCATTTATGTCTTATGGACCACTCACTTATATTTACTTTTCCATTCTTATATCACATGATCTCTTAGCAGCAATAAGTATGGGGAGATTCCCTCATCTTTGAAATACTTTTCCTGACTTTCAGTTCCATAGCAAGAGCCCCAGTCTCTACCTACTTAATGGTTTTGCTCAGCTCTTTGACTTTATCTCCTCCAGTTCTGTATCTCAGAACTGTGCCGGGACACCTGGCCCTCTCTTCTATATCTGGAAGGTGACTGTGTTCCCGGATCTTCTTGTCTCCCCTTCTTGGCATAACCTAGGAGACCTTGTTTGTTTTCTTAGCTTAAACCTGCACCTGTACAACAGTCCACCAACTTCTTCACTCTCCTGGTCTTCCTTAAACTCTAGCTTAAAATATTCAACCAATATTTAATAGTTATCTCAGAATTTATCTGGAGAAGATAAAGAAACAGGCAATTTATGATTTTTCATGAAAAAAAAAACTTCCCCTCTCTAACCTTCCTTATCTGTGAAACATACAACCTTCCACCCCATGAGGATGGCCCTGGTCCCTCTCTTCCACACCATCTTATTAAATAAGTTTCATATATTGTTTACCAAAAACATTTCCCAGATTAGATCATTCCTTCACATCACTACTATCACAATTATTCAAATATTAATAGCCTGTGACCTGTACTCTCACCCTAAACATCAGTTGGCTTCTTCGTACTCAGGTTGAAGTTATCATACCAAAGGGCCAAGACGGGCTTTTTAAAGAGTAAAACTGATTATTAATTAATGCCATTCCAACTGGATAGGTATTCAAATCTAACTATAGCCCACAATGCCTTGTCTCTCCCCCTTCTTCTTCATACCTTTGGGATTCCTTTTTTTTCTTTCTTTCTTTTTCTTTTTTTAGGTTCCTTGCTTTTATATATTCAGGTTTCTTTATGTCTTCCTGAAGTTCATGCTCTCTTCTTGGAATTTTCTCTCATTGTGACCTTCACAGAGTCAGTTTTGTCATCTTTCTGAGTAGACAATGTCTAGTACATACCAGAAGCTCAGTAGATTTTTCTGAAAGAACAGAAATAAATGAACAGAAAAAAGAACAGAGCACAATAAGTACTTATTTATTACTCAGAGAATGAGTTTGAAATTTTACACAAGGATGTAAACTCAGGGATTAAAGTGTCACTGAAATTTAGGGAGGTTAGGAATGTGATTAGAACATGACAAATGAAGGTTATACATTTAAAGATAGTTTAAATAAAGGACCTGTGAAAATAGCACTATAATCAAAGAAGCTCTTAGATTGCTGAACAGAAATCATCAAACTTGTCTGAGGTAGTGCAGTAAAAAGCACTTTAGTGATTAAGTATAAAACTAAAACAAAGCGATTTCACTGTGAAATGATCCTATACAGAAAATCACTAGAAAAAATATTGTTCTAGTTTTTCTAATACAGATCAAACAAATGGTATGCAAGGATGTTAAGGTAAAGGAAATGGGAGGCAGACAGAAGATATTTCAAATATTCTCATACTTCCTTTTAAAGCAAAACTTAACACAGACTTATAAAGTATTAGCATACAGACTTAAATATTATATTGAGCAATCTAAAAAAAATCACATCAAATCAGTCAGTCTTACCTATAACTTGAAAAGAACTACACTGTCTAAATGGTACAATCTTGGCACAGATTCTCTTGTAGATGTTAAACTTAAATGTTAACTAAAATGCTTCAAAACCATACACAATAAAACAGAAGCATTTGTTAGGTGTTTTCCTTGCTTAGCATTTGTGTGTTGCATGCTTGTGAGACAGAGGGTAGAGGAGAGGAAGAAGAGAAGATTTAAAAAAGTGAGAAAAAAAGCATGATTTGTGCATGTGTGCAGGTACATTATATCATTACCTCAAAAACCTCTTTTATTCTTATCATATTTACTTCAACTTTCCTTTTGATCAGTTCATATTAAATATTCTCTGTCTAACCATAATTTCCATTTTCATTCTTCTACCAGTAGGTCTTTGAGTTTACTAAATGGAAATTTAAAAGATATGACATCTTCTCAGTTTTCTTGTCTATTTACATGCCAGTAAGAGGTATTTTTTATCATCTCTCCAATCTCCCAGCCTAGATTTAACTGCTCTGTATTGCTACAATCCTATTTTCATCTTAGTCTCATTTGTTCTCTAGACTTTCACAACTGTTTTTCAGTTGTTCCCTCTTACATCTTTCTTCATATGGTAAGGCAAACAATATTTTTTGACATAAATACATTCAAGCACCTTCTTTATTAAAATCCTTAAATAATTTCTAATTGCTATTAAACTCCAACTGCCTTCATACTGAAAAAGACTTGCGTGACATGACACCTTCATATTTATTTTTTATTTTATGGAAAAAAAAAACCAAAACTTTGTAACAAAAAAACAGGAAAATAACATTAATGCATTGTAAAGGTATGGGCATAAAAAGTTCTTCAAAAGATATTAGCACAAATCTTTGTTTTCAGTGATCTAAGAGAAGCTGGTAGTATAATTATCTTATAATTTTTCTTTTCCCTTTCTTACTTTCTTTGTTTCCTCATCTTAGTTCCTCTTTCCTTTTGAACAATTTCTTCCTGTTTCACAATATCTATTGTATATTTTGGTCCTTACTTACTCTTTCAGTTACTTAACCAGGGAGACAATATGATGTCTACACATTTGAGTCTGATCTATTTCATTTATGAGTATAGCTTCGTTTTATCCATTTATTTATAAAAGTCTCAAGTTTATCTTTCTTTGTAGATAAATAGTACTCCATTGTATATAAAGACCATATCTTTCTTATCTGTTCCTTAGTTGATGAGTATTTGTGTTGTTTCTAATATTTAGCTATTAAAAATTGTGCTGCTATAAACATGGGTGCACATATATTGTTGTGGTATGATGTATTTAATTATTCTGGGAAGATATTTAGAAGGGAAACAGCTAGATCAAATGGAACCTCTGTTCCTAGTGGGTTTTTTGAGGAATTTCTACACTTATTTTCATAGTAGTTGCACCATTTTACATTCCCACCAACAGTGGTGAAGAGTTCCTTTTTCCCCACAGTCCTTCCAGCATTTGTTTTTGATTGATTACTTGATGATAGACGTTTATTCTGGAGTGAGGTGGAATCTCAGTGTTGTTTTAATTTTCATTTCTTGAATGACGATGCTGACCATTTTTTATATATTTATTTGCTGTTTGTATTTAATAAGCATATATTCATCTCAGATGCTCATTATTGGATTGGGTCTTTGAATTTGCGGCGGGTCTGATTTTTTTCAGTTCTTTAAATGTACTCAATATAAGTACTTTGTCTTAGAGAGAACTGGTTAAATATTCCCACTTAGTAGTTTAGTTTTGAACTTCATCTCATGTCTTACTCTTCAAGTGCAATGATTTTGAAGTGTTTCCCAAAGGTTCATGTGTTAAAATCTTGGTTATCATTCTGTGGTGTTCCTGAGAGGTGGAAAAAACATTAGCAGGTGGACACTAGTGAAAAGAAATTAAGCCATTGGCCCACATCCTGCAAGAAATCCCTGTCCTCTCCTTTCTCTCTCTGTCTCTCATATCTTTCCAGTATATGAGCTGTTTTACTCCAGCACTTACTCTAGCTATGATTCCTGCTTAAATACAGGCCAAAGGCCAGTGAAACCAACCAACCAACCATGGATGGAAACCTCTGAAACTGTGAACCTTAATAATCTTCTCTGTCTTAGCAGTTTATTATCAGGTATTTTGTCAAACTAATAGAAAACTTTGCTACATAGCATCTCAGTTTCAATCTACTGTTTCTGAGCATGCCATTAGTTCCAGAACATTGTGTGTTCCCTTCTCATTCTATCCTTTTCACAATTATTCTATTAGAGGTCTTCATCTCTAAAATGGAGATGATGTGGCAACATTCTAAATTTCATGTTGATGAATTCCTATTTTATAAAGATGAGCAAAAAAACCAACTTTTACAATGGATCATGATAAAAAGAAAATCTTATTCAGTGGAAACAAAGCGAAAATCACATGTCAGCATGGAATTGATAGTTTTGAAAAAGACACTTGAGACCTTCAGTAGTTGAACTAGTTTACATAATCTGTGAAGACATCAATAGACATATACTAGAGTTTTGTGACTTACTATACAGAACTTGCCTGCTTTCAGTCATATTCAGACTCCTGTTTCCTTCTGCATATTTCCCTTTCATCATTAGTACTAGAGGCAGAAAAGTAACAAAATGTATTTTTATGTTCCATGGCTTCATATTGATCTTATATTCTCTAGAGCAGATACCAGATGGGCTAAACTGTGCATGGGATTTTCTGATGCTTGCTTTATGAATTTATCTCCTATATAGGAGAAAACCCTTGACTATTGCGTATATTCTTACTTTCACTCTGTATTGTCATCTCTCCCCTACTGGACTAAAGTGACCACAATGAGAATTCTCTGTTGAATTTTTATTCTACAGAATATATACCAAAGAAAGAAAGAGGACTATGCAAGCAAAAAGATGCATTAAAAAGCCCCTCATGTACTGAAGAATTTCACTGGAAAAGTTAAAAAAAAAGAAGTTAAAAAGTCAAGAAAAAATATTGGATTTAGGAAAATGGTGATTTTTATTCTCTAGAGACCTGAAAGGACATAGCTTATAATAACTAAGGTACTGTTAAAACTGACAGCAACGGCGGATGATTCACTTTTTCTTTTACTTTACTCCCACTTTGTCTATCAAGGAGAATGATCTCCAAACTCTAAAGCATAAAATCAAATGCATAAAGAGCAGATCATCAATGAAGATAAATTCCTAGATCTTCAAATGGTATTTGACTGCCTTAAATAACCTTAATAAGTGTATTCACTGGGCCTAGGTTGTATGCATTCCATTTGCTATTCCCAGTACCTGATACTTCTGCTTCATTTCTGCAACTCTCACCTGAAGGTGTAAGTCTAAATATTGACTAGTGGAGCTTTTGCATTAGCCAAAATTTAGTCACTGATTCTTTGATCTAATGTGTATTCCTTGATAAACCTTCTGTTAAGTGGATTCTACCACTTATGGTAAAATTCTGTATTTCAACCTCAAGCGTGCCCATTGTTTAGTTGTGACTGGGGCCTATTGTTCTAGGAAACCATACTCAGTTTGCTCTGTTGAATCATTTCAATTGATCTGCCCTCACCAAACATTTAGCATGTTCCCTGTTATGGCCTTGCCCTGCTTGTAATGATTAAACTGTTTGTTTCAACAGCCAATCCATATATAGAACCTAAACTTTAGTCATTCGAATGCCAAGTCCTAGGTCCAAGCACTATCACCTTTATTGTTAACTCTCAATGATTATTTTAAAGAGTTCTGAAGATTCAGGGGACCCATGTTCTTTGTAGGGAAACAACCTGCTTGTATTTTTATGTTTTCAGTTTTACAGAATTAGAGACTTTTACAAGACCAACTATCTTGAATTATACCCTTCAATGTAGGCCTTATTTTACATTCCTCTTTTCTTTTCCCTTTCCTTCCTTCCTTCCTTCCTTCCTTCCTTCCTTCCTTCCTCCTTCCTTCCTTCCTTTTTTCCTCCCTGCCTTCCTTCCTTTTTTCCTCCCTCCCTCCCTTCCTTCTTTCCTTCCCTCCCTTCCTTCCTTCCTTCCTTCCTTCCTTCCTTCCTTCCTTCCTTCCTTCATTCCTTCCATGTTTTTAACAAACACAACTGCTTGCTCTATGGCTCTTTTCTGAAATTTCAACCTAGTTATTTTTCTCTGTGCACAAGATACAACCTACCAAACAGCCACAAAAGACATCCATTCTACATGTGTTACATGTGTAGATTAGAGACTATTTTTATATTTGATATAAGCATCACACACTCTAGTTTGTCATAGGTCATGGATATGACATGTTTTATTCATTAAAAATTAATCTTAAGCCTAGGAATGAAAAAATAATGATTATCATATCTTGTAAAGTAAAAAAAATCACACAGTTATTTTGTGGCCGAACTCAAAACCGTGATTTTTATCACTGTGAATCTAACTAACTATATATATCTGAATATAACTAACTATATTACATATGTTTTGTAATACTAATGCATTGTCTCCTTTTTTTGGAAATCAATTTTTATTTTCATCAAAGTCCATTTATCTCTTTTAAGTACAAATGTGCCTAGATATACTGTATACTTTATACTGTATATTATAAAATGGAGTTCTAAGTCCTATAATACTGTGAATAGAAGGATTACATAAAATAACATAACTTTTTAAGTTTAGGCTTTTGGATTTACATATATGTTTATAATATATATGTATGATATATCCATATATGTACAATATGATTCACATATGTAACTTATGGATCTCCAGGTTTGGGATATACAGTATCCTTTTTTTTTTCCAAACTCATGGAAAGTGGCACCAAATTTCTCCAACCTTTTCTTTTCTTTGGTTACATGTAACGTTCTTTTGTGTCTGACCTTGGCAAATGGTGCCTGAATTCATTTAATGAAATTAAGGTTATTCCATGAGTTCATTCACACCTCCCAGTTGGACAGGTGTTAGCAAACAGGTATGGGTAGAGGGAGTGATAATGAAATATTATATAATTTATAATCTTAAAGAGATAAACATGAGAGCAAGCCCAAACACAGGGTAATAAAAGAGGTTTTGAAGAAAAACTTGGCCTTAATTTTATGAATGCCTAGAAAATGTTCTGTGTTATTTAAGTCACTTTAGCATTCAGCTTCAAACATCTTTGTAAGCCAAACTCACAAAACTTAACTTATATGACTGCTTATGTGTTTTGTGAAGTTACAGTGCATTGATTCAGAGCCCTTTAAACTTTATATTAGTGCCATTATAAATCAAGAAAAGAGGGGCTCACTGACTAAACCTCGTCTTTGAACATCCCTTGGGCCAAAGCTAGTCCTGATCTAATCATTATAAAATGTACCCTGCCAGAAGTCACCCAACCAACATACAAATGTTGTCCATTTAGCCTTTTTAATGCTGCTCAATCAGCTAACATTATTATTTCACAATCAGTGACTAAAGTTCTCAATATACATCATTACCATTGCCATCATTTTGTTATTTTGGCCTTGGAAAGGCTGAGAAACAATACCCAACACCCAGAAGTTAAAAGAGGAAAGGTTATTTAGTGCCCATATTTAGCTCAATTTGCAGGGGTTTCAGCATTTAGTTGGCTGCTTCAAGGCAGGGTGACATGGCAGAGGGGAATGGCAGAAGAGAAACAGTGTATGGTGTGGCAACAGAAGGCAGCAAACAGCAGCAGCAGCAGCAGCAGCAGCAGCAGCAGCAGCAGCAAGCTTCCTTTTCCCTTTCATCTCATTCAAGAACAAGCCTTTTGTTTGGTGCTACCCATACCCAAGGTGGTGCTTCCAATTATCCATACCCAGAACTATAATAAACCAATTAGTGGACAAATCCAGTACCACATACCCTTAATCCAAATTTCAGGCCCTTGAATCCATATTCACACACCCTAAATCCAGCTACCTCTGAAAAGTCATACCTATGAGCCTATGAGACTTGGAGGGAACATCTAGATATAAATCATAATGAGCTCTGCTCTCTTTGTTCTCTTCATGTTAATTTTTTTCTTCTTAATGAACATCCTTTAAAATTTATTTAAATATTAATTTCTACATTGCAAAATATCATTGGTTTATTTGCTTGAGAATGTTTATTTAAATGTACAAATAATTTTCACTGTTTTGTATGTTTCCAATGATGAGTAACTTACTAAACACTTTGAAAAATTGTTTTTTTCTACTTTTTTGACATTCCTGTTGCTGCTGAAGTGTTTGCTTCAATATTAATGGTCACCTCTTTAACCATAATGTCTTTTTAGTGTCTTTTAAGGTTCTATATTCA
>PVJX010052000.1:0-10116 GCA_004027295.1 Dolichotis patagonum | reverse complement strand
TACTTGCTAGTGATACTCACGGAATCACTTTGATTTCTTCTTTTCCATGCAAAATGTAATCAATTATTTTATAAAAGATTATTTCCTAAGAGACAAAATTATGAGCATAGTGTTATTTTCCAAAGAAAACAGTTTTCATTGAAGGACCCATACTTTAAAAACCATGCACTATCTGGTTTCTTAGTTACATTTTTCTGCATAACAAAAATTACTCCTACTCACATCCTAGCTACAAGTTGGTGACAAAATCCAAAATACTGAGTATTTATGTTCATTTAGGATGAACTGAATTTCATTTTTAAGAAGTTAAATCACCCAGTTTTTGGAGAAATCTGTGACTACCAAATCACCAGCTTGTCTGTTTTTACTCTTAACTGATCCCTTTTGCTTCTCCAGGAATCCCTGATGTTACACAATTTCATTAGAATAAAGCAAGCTATTTCTCGTTGCCTCCCATCGGGCATTACGCACAAGGAGCGCCCAGCCTCGTCCAGTCCCGGCTCATCTGGACAGGCGCCTGGAAGCCAGGTTCAGTGGACCCGTCGTCAACGCCAGAAGGACAAGGAGTACTAATCTCCCTACTTTGTGAGCAGATGGAGAACCCGAGGTGGGACACGCTCCTTCCCAATAAAGTCTCTTTTCCGTGCGCTGGGAAGACAGTGAAGGATAAACAGAGAAGGGTCCAGGCCCACGAAACTTTCAGCCAGGGTGAGAATACAGTCAGTCATGCCTGGCACTCATGATGCAACCAGCGAGTACCAAATGGATTTTCCCATAAAAATTGTGTATTTATTTCCATTTTTTCTCAATTCTCTTTTTTTGAGGAGGGATCAGGGTTTGGAGGGAGCAGGGCGGGATAGGCAGGGAAGGGAACACAAAGAAGTAAGATGTGTTATGTACAAGTACAAACATCTCACAATAAATATAATCATGCACTGTAAGCATGTACTAGTAATAAAAATGCATAACTTAAAAAGAAATAATGTATTTAGAAATAACTCATGAAAGATTCCCAGAACATTCACATTTTACTAAGTAAATATTAGCCTTTTATTAAAAGGCTAATATGAGCCTTTAAGGCTCAGTAGTATCATTCTTAACCTTTTTTGCAACTCCTGAATAGCACTTAAAATGCATAAAAGTATAAAATGATAACAACCAATATGTGGGAGTTCCATGCTGTTGTGAACTACCGTGAGACTGACACCCGGGCAGGGTGCTGAAATTTTTTTCTGTCAAAATGCACTGAATATGGGGTTCGATGAGTCTGAACTCAAGGAGTACCGAGGTACAACTCTAATCTAACGCAGGCCTTCCCTGCAGATCCCACTCCAGCGTAACTGAAGCAGGGCCTGGGCTTTTCTTTAAAAAGTTGTGCAGTTGCATGACTGTTGAGAGACGCTGCTCTGCCACACCCGGGCTTTATGCAAAAGAAAACAGAGTTTAAACAATAAATTAAGGCCAGAGTCATCCAGCTGGCTAGAGCAGAGCCAAGACCCGATCCTCAAACTCCTTGTTCATTGCTGTTTCTGCTGCTTCAGCCTCCGCAGAAATTTATAGGAAGAAAATCCACATCTTTCCAGGCCTACGACCTTTTAATTTTAGCAGCCAATAACATGCACAGACAACATCAAGAGTAGTTTTTGCATTTACCCTGCCATCTGGTGTCTTTGGACCTTTGTAGGGCTCCACTTCTCCAAGTTTGATAGGCCATTCATCATAGAATTCCTGGAGGCAATCATATTAAACATTATTAACAGGTGATGACTTACTGTGTTTTATTGAAACTGTATGTGTTTGTATAGTTTATGATGGTTGATATAGTTACAGAATTTTAGAACTGTGACCTACATTCTCAGTAACAGTGCTCATGAACTTGTCACTATGAACAAGAGGTTTAACTTTTGCCACTGTAAAATGGAGAATTAATGTGAGTGGATCGTTGTGAGGATTAAATGAAAAATACATATGAAATACCTACCCTAGCATAAAAAGTACTCAATGTCTAGCAGCTCTTTCAAAGACAGTGCAACTAGATCCAGTTAAGAGACTGGGTCAAGGTCACTCAGAACAGTTAAAAATATCAGTTTCCTTACCCAAAATCCATTCTTCCTTCTTTTGGCTAGCAGAACCTGATTTTATGTGGGTACCAAGTGGTAATCAGTTCATGGAAGATGGGTCCTTTGTAGCCCATAAGTGGTCTGGTTGAAGTGCCTAGATTACATGGAAGGTAGGTACGTGGCCCATTCTGCCCGGTGAAGAAGCAGAAGTCCACTGAGGGTGATTGGAGAAAGGTATTCCTCATGTGAAAGGCAATGGAAGTGCTATGTCTGTGTGCCACACTTTGAGCTGCATCTTATTCCCATAAAAAGACACCTCACAATATACTACAAGTAGCAAAAACCTTGCCAAGAAAAAACGGAAGGCACCTGAGACTTTGATGACTAAGCTAAGTTCTAAATGAGCCATTCCTAGACCATCCCTGTCTTGGGGCTCCTGTCACTTTGTTAAAGATGGTTTTAGCTGGATGTGATGTTCTTTGTAGTCAAAACCATCCTGACCAATATAGTTGGCTAGAAAGTCCCAGAGCCAGAATCAGAGCCCACCTCTCCTGTTGTCTGCTCCTATGTTTGTACACTTAGAACAATTACTTTGAAAAAATAACTTCCAATCACATGGATAGTAAAAAATATAAATGATGTAATGTCAGTTACATTCACCTGCCAGATCAACAGAATTACAGGTGAAGAATGAGTATTACATTGTGAATAATAGTAACCGTGTCATTATTTCTACTTTTAAATAGTTTAAAACTTTTCAGAATACAAAAATGTCAACATGTAATGATATGTATCTAATGTAATGCTGGATACTTTATGCATGTTATTTGAAATCTTCATTGCTGATGAAAAAAATGCTCTCATTTTCAGATAAGAAAACCTAGAATCAGAGAAAAACAAGAAAACTTGCTGGAAAGAAGAAAACATAGAGAAAACTGACACTACTTGATTTCAAGACTTTCTATAAAGCTATAGCGATCAAGACAGTGTGGTATTGAGGAACAAATGGACATATAGGTCAATGGAGGAGAGGAGAGAGCCAGAAATAGGCCTACACAAAGAAAATAAACTGACCTTTGCCAAGGAAGAAGGGCCATCAAGAAAAGCTAGTTAGTCTTTTCAAGAAATTGTGTTGTGACAGTTGAACATCTACATGGAAAAAAAAAAATCTACAGGCAAATCTTATATCTTTCATTAAAAATAACTCAAATCATGGCCCCAAATGTAAAACAAAATTATAAGTATTCGAGAGGATGATGTAGAAGAAAAATCTAGACAAAAGATATTACAGATACAACATCAAAAGCTTAATCCATAAAAGAAAAATTTGAAAAATTGGATTTTATTAAAATTAAAAACCTATGTTTTGCAAAAGCTTCTGGTAAAAGAACAAAACACCACAGACTGAGAGAAAATATTTGCAAAATCCACATTCAGTAAAAACCTTGTATCCAAAATATGTAAAGAACTTCCCCTGATTTTTTTTGGGGGGGGAGGTATGAGGTCTTGTTATATTGCCCTGGTCTTGAACTCCAGCCTCAGTTTCCTAAATGCTGGGATTACAGTTGTATGCCCCCCATACATTACCACACCCTGCTGCAAAGAACTCTTAAAACTGAGTTAAAGAAACAAACTCTTAATTAAAATGGGCAAAAGAAGCAATTCAAATGGCAAGCGATCCTATGAAAAGGCACTCAACATCATGTGTTACTGGGGAATCACAAATTTAAAAAATGATCTGTTACCACCTCCACTAGAATGGCTAAGCCCCAAAATGCTGACACCACCAGCTGCCGATGAAGTGGAACAACAACTCTCATACATTACTGGTGCTTAAACAAAATGACAGTCACTTGGAAAGACACTCTAGCAGTGATTACAAAGATGAACATAGTCTCACCACATGACCCAGCCATTTCTCTCTTTGGTACTTGCCCAAGTGAGTTGAAAACTAGTGCATACACAAAAACCTACATAAAATTTATTAACTAAAGTTTACCATTTATAGTATAAGACACTGTTTGATATAGGTCTGTAGATCTGAATATCTTTGGAAGATTGCCTCAAATTAGAATCAACCACAATGTGCTTTAATAAGTGAAGTAAGAAACAAACTGCCTTACAGTAGATAGAATGTTATCAATGATAGATAAGTGAGCTGCACCCAAGATATGTAATCAGCCTACATACCTATCAATGGATGAATGGACAAAGAAAATGTGAAACAAATAAATATATATACATATATTTATATTACACATTATGTGTATGTATGTATGTATATATGTATGCATACCACTCAGCCTTTAAAAACAGGCAAATCCTGTCAATTGTGACAACAGGAATGAATGTGGGGAACATTATACTAAGAGATACAGGTACAGAAAGACACTTACTGCATGACTTCACTTACATGTGGAGTGTTAAAAAAGTCAAACTGATAGAAGTAAAGAGGAGAATGGTGGTTACCAGAGGCTGGTGGAGGCTGGTGAAAACAGAGGAGTAGAAGTTTTTCCAGATATAACAATGTTCCAGTTATATAGGAGGAATATGTTTTCAAGATTTATTGCATAAAAAGGTGAATAATGTAAATTTAAAAACTTCCAGTCTGTCCGGCAAGTACAGGGTCCTGAGTTTGATTCCCAGTACAAAAAACAAGCTTCTGAAAGAAGTTTTAAATATTTTCACTATAGAAAACAAGAATATGAGATGATATGAATCATCTGACAATGTATACATATATCAAAATATTACACAACTATCTGCAATTAGTTGTCAATCATAATTTCCTAATTTTTAAGAAAAAATTTTCAAGCCAGGCATGGTGGTGCATACTTGTAATCCCAGCACTTGGGAGGCTGAGGCAGGATTGTTGCAAGTTTGAGACCAGCCTGAACTACAAAGTGAGCTCAAGGCCAGCCTGAACTGCGTAGCAAGACTCTGTCTCAAAAAGACAAAAAAGTTTTTTTTTTCAAAAGTGAGTTATTGAGACATGAAAAGATACTGAGGAAATTTAAATGCATAATGTTAAGAGAAATATACTAGTCTGAAAAGTTATGTACTATATGATTCCAATCGTACAGTATTCTAGAAAAGGCAGAAATATATAAGAAGTTAAAAAAAATCACGGGTGCCAAGGGTATGGAGAAGGAGCAAGAGGGTTAAATAAATGGAAGTTGGGATCTTTAGAGAACTAAAACTGTTCTGTAGGTATTTTCATAGCAGACATATGACATTGTGCATTTTTCAAATCTACAGAGCTATACCAAACAGAGAGTACTCTAACATAAACAGTAAACTTTAGTCAGTAATAGCGTATCAACACTGAGTCACCAGCTATTATAAAGTTGCTACCTTAGAACAAATGCTAACCAATTTACTGCAACAAAACAAGATGCTAACAAGGGAAAACTGGTGGTGGGAACATGAGGGGGAGTATATTTATGGGAACTTTGTCCTCCCTGCTCAGTTTTTGTTTATAAAACTAAAACTGATCTAAAATTTAAGTATTATTAACTAATTTTTAAAATAAAAAAGACGAAGATGAAGATAGAACTAGGTGTGGAGATGCCAAAGTTCAAACCTACACTACTTTCACTCCCAAATGCACGATTTTACCTCTGTATCAACCTTTTTTGACACCAGGTTTTGTAACCTAACGTGACTGATTATTTACACAGAATATTTGTTTCTCAGTGGATCATGTTGCATGTGACAGTACTTTACAGGTGATTCTGAGTGAGACAAGATGTGGGAAACAATGAGACCTTCTCCTTGGTCATGTCCAGCAGTCCAATGGAGTATCGTTCACAGTTCAGATACGTTCTCACTGTGTACAGCGCTTTATGAAACTGTCTCTCAACATCCGTGAGCTCTTCAAATACTTTATTGGCTGACCACATAAGGATCTGAAATTAAGTATTAAAAAGAAAACAGTTACAATGAAACACTGTTTGCTCAAAGAAAAGGAGGTATATCAAATAAACTAAATGCATACGTGAATCAAATAAAATACATATCATTAGACAATGCAGTGCTATTTGAGCATGTATATATATATATATATATATATATATATATATATTCAACTACTACTCAGATTCTTTAATTAGGATTATGAGTAGAATTTTGCAAATTCTTGGATTTATGGAGGAAGTGAAGCCATAGTTAATCTCCAAATCCAAATGTTTTGGATTCAAAGGATGAGTCCTCTCAAGTCAGGTACAGAGACAGCCCTTGGGCGAAGGGTCCAGTATTCGCCACTCCTTGGCTCCTGCTGGTTCTCATGGGTAGAAAGCCATGTGACTCCTTCATATATCCAGGGCTGCTCAGAGGTAACCTGGCCTGGAGTGTTAGAATGGGAAGCCACTGCAGAAGCTCTCCACCCTAATACCTACTCCTACATTGTAAAAGATGAGTAAACTGAGGCTCCAGGCTCAAATATCCTAGGTACAAATACCGTTCTTTACCCTCTGCCTCATAATGAACCTCAAAGCAGCAACTTGCTCCTAAAACTAATAGTTTTACCATGACCCAGGAACTGCTAAGAGAGTGCTGCATGTGAGAACTAATAACTATTTAGCAGTCTCACCAGTCACATGAAGTAGGTATTAAAATTACCATCACTGGACCGGGCATTTAGCTGAGTGGCACAAGTACCTGCCTGGCAAGTGCAAGGTTGTGAGTTCAATCCCCAGTACCAAAAAAAAAAAGTTATCATCACTGTCTCATAGGTGAAGAAGGCAAGGCCTCCGGGATTTAGACTGGAAAAAGCCCGGCCAGTTGTACATACCAACGGAAGGCTGAGGGGGAGAGGAGAGGAGACCGTGAGAAGACACCGAGGTTTGAAGTTTGGGGATCTGCTCCCTGTAGCTCGTTCCCCAAGAGGAATGAGAGGAGTCTGGGCTCATGGCTCTGGGTCAGTTTGTCAGAACAGGCCAGCATGGAGTGACTGACACCGCTTTGCTTTTACCTGACTTCTTCTGGACTCAACGCTGTACAGGTAGTTAGTGTGCTGCAGCCTTAGGGCTGCGGAAATGAAGTGCAAGTATTTGGAGAAGACCTGCAAGTGACAGGCAAGAAGAAACTACGGTTTTAACACTTTCTCCAGTTATACAACAAAATGTCCTCCCCCCGACAGGATGCCCAAGGTCACCATTACCTCTTCATCCTGTTTGGAAAATTCGGATGCATTTCTTTTGTTTATCGCCATAACCACAGCAAGAACTTCCTTGCCCATCACGATGGGGGTTGCCAGCAAGTTCCTTGTGACATACCCAGTCTGTTTGTCCATAAAGTCAGAAAAATGGTTGTTCTGAAAGACATATTCACGTGTTTACCAAAGCATCTCAGAAGCATGGAGCAGCAAATCTAAGACATTCCCTCTAATCCAGAGTGTGCCAATATGTAACCGAGGCCTTCACATGAGGATGCCAAATCGATACTGCCCCCACACCCATCCTGCCATCGCTGTGTAGGACGAAATCACTCATTTCGGAATAAGCGGTCCCTGTGAGCTGTGGCCTGTCCAAGTTAGGCTGAGGCTGGGCCAGGGGGAAGCAGTGGTGTCACTGCCTGGCGGACAGTGAGGGGCCCAGGGGAAGGGGGAGGGTTGGGCAGCACCGTACAGAAAATGTGCAGAGAAGGAGAACAAGCTGGGGTCACAGGCACCGTAAAACTACAGCTTGCTCTTGAAACCAGTCCACCCACATGCTGTGATATATAAAAAATTAGTAGTTTCTCAATCTTCCAATTCACCTGCTTAGGAGTTCAGTGTTAACTGCGTGGTATGTTTCTTTCTATGTCTTTTGTTATGCTTGGACAAAGGTACTCTTTTCTGCTTTTTATAAAATTTGTTTTTCTAATTTTATGACAGTTTCATCCTGTAAAATCATCTTATAGACTTCACGTCAAACCAACTCGGGTGGAAGTGAGCTCATTCTTGGGGTCTCCCGCAGTATCCCGCACTGTGCCCACCCAGAGCTTTCAAGTGTCTTCTACTGACTCAGGATTTACAGTTTTCCTGCCACAGACAATGAAAACTGACTGATCAGTCTTGATTTTGTTTTTATGTTACAGAACCTCAGAGCAGAAATCCTTTGGCTAGATAAATAATTTATATGCAATTTTACTTAGAATAAAGCATTTTTATGAAAACTTGACATCTTCCACTGTGTGAGAAGACCATTCTCCTGCCAGCATCAGATACTGACCCATTTCCAGTTCCTTTCTTCCTTCCTTCCTCCTTCCTTCCTTCCTTCCTTCCTTCTCTCAGACAGAGAATCTTCCCAGCTATAGACCTTCTACAGTATATGCAGGAGATGGTTCTAGTACCCTGGCTGTGGTAAGAGCTGAGTGATGAGTTTGAGGAATCTGCAGTTGTCCTATTAGCTGCAATGTCAAAGAATCTCACTCTAGATAGAAGGAGACCCATCCTTTCTTGAGCTCTGATATTCTCTTTGACACTGGATCTTTATCAATTAGCACTGAACTTCCAGCCTCTGAGACTGATTAAAATTAAAATGACATTCTTTTCGTTAGTTATATTTTCATTGTTGATAATACTTATAAAAGCAGTACAAATCTTGGGAGACTGGATTCTGTTCCATTTCCAAAGGTAAAAATGTGAGAGTCCACTGTTCTGTGATTTCCAGGCAGAATTTCCACTAAAGAAAGTGTTCAGTCACTAGCAACAGTCCTAGCTGTGCTCCAAAATTCCTAGCAGATAAAATTCCAAGACCTCACAGCAGACCCACAAAAACCCTAAACTCCTAAGGTGGAATCTATATTCTACAATGTTTTATAAATTTCCAAGAATCTGCATTTTAATACAGATATTCAACCTCGTACATGAAATGGTATAGTGGAAAATGCCTAAATATGGGACCATTCACGAGGCAAAAGAATGATGCTCAAGAATCAAATGCAGAGGAGTTTCCAAAGATGGCGGACCGGTAGGTAGCAGGAGAGAGACCCTCTCTGAGAGAGACAGCTTAAATGCCAGAATTTAACACCCTGGAGAGACCCAAACAGAGAGAGATGGACTCTCTCAACCCAGTAAGAAACTAAAGTTAAAAAAACCACTCAAATATGAGGTCCCACGGCTACCATTAGTGAAGCTAAGATCAGCAAGCACGGCGCCCTCCTTGAGCCACCTGAATTCCTTCCGGAGACCGACCTGATGGACCAAACTGTGCTGATGCGACTGGCTTGAGCGGCCGGAGCGTGGAGCTGAACATTCCTGCGTGCGGCTCGCCCGGACCCAGCCCTGCACACGACTCAACCAGAGGCACCATGAATTTGTGCTGCAGCCGTGCTGAAGTCGGAGGTCTGGGAGCCCAGCAGTTCTTAGGGACTGGCATCAACATGCGGTGAGTGATGGAAATAAGACCCTCCCACGGGAAAGGGGAAACCGACTGGATGACATGTTGAATTTGGGCAGGACAGCCTTAACTCCATAAGGAAGTGGCTTCAGTTGGTTGCTCCCCTCGCCAATCGAATTGGTGGAATCTGCTTGGATTGGGCCGTACCCTGGCTGGGACCCAGTGGGTTGCTGCAAACTAATTCCCTGAGCACAGCCACACACTGATGCAGTGAAGGCCTGCTAAGGTTGACTGCCCCGGAGGGGAGGAGCCAGCACACACTGCCCCTGCTTGAACTTCAATCTATGATAGCAGAAGGCAGAGGGCAGAAGCTCCTAGCCTGTGCCCTCTAGAGGAACTTTAACCAACAAGAAAAGGGGCTGGAAATTGCACTATACACTTGGATGGAAGGAACCAAAAACATGACGAGAGGGAGAAATAAGAAAAAACCCCCAGCCCCCAACCCTGAGAACATTGATCCAGGAGAGGTAAATACAAAAGAGGTTGAGGGCAGCAAACATGCAACATCAAACACAGTGTTAGCAGACATAAAGAGATATCTTCAGGCCCTCATAAGCGGGATCAAAACTGAAACATTAATTCAAATTAAACAAGAGATAAGTAGATTAATAAAAGAAAGGCTGGGCACCTCTCAAGAAGACACAGACAGAAGAATGGAGGAACACAAAAGGAGA
>PVJX010051999.1:0-10111 GCA_004027295.1 Dolichotis patagonum | reverse complement strand
TCCAATGCTTTATATTCCCCCATTTGTAACTTTTGGAATGGTAATGTTTATTTTGTGCCTTTGCATTTCAGAAATGTTTAACCTTGTTTCACTTGTACAGGGGGTTACAGTTAAGAGTTTGCCATAGATATTGGAGGAGACTTGGGACTTGGACTTCTCAGCAATGCTGAAAATGTTAGGACTTTGGCAACTTTTGGAGATGGACTAAATGTTTTTTGTATAAAGGTTGTACATGAGTCTTTGGGGGCCAGGGGTGGAATGTCATGGTTTATGTCAGTGGCCCCCAGGCCTCATGTATTTGCATTGTGCATTTGTGATTGGTTCATTGTCTAGTGCTTGGATTGGTGGTGTCAGTGCTACACCTTCCTAGGGAGTGGAGCCAGGATGTGATGTAATGGCAGGAAAAAGGTGTCTCTCTCTCTCTTGCCGGTTCCCGCTTGTTGTTTGCAGCCACCACGAACTGCGGCCCTGCCATGCCACCTTGCCTTGGAGCCAACTGAGTATGGACTGAAACCTCCAAAAACTGTAAGAAATAAACCTTTCCTTTCTCAACTTTGGGCATCAGGTATTTTGTCTCAGTGATGAGTGAAAAGTAACTAAGACAGAGGTGAAATTTTGTCTTCATTTTACAGGCGAGGAAACTCAGCGGGTAGATGATTTGTTGAGGCCAAACCCTGGGAGGTAACATAGCAGAATCTGAACTTGGGAAATGCAGGTTTAAAAGATGAGACTCAGTGTACCTGTACCATAGCATTGTTGACAGGATCACATGAGAGATCCCTAGACTCAGTAAGGGTCCTATCTACTAGACTTTCTTCTACTCCACTCATATTTCTGCTTGATGACTGTGCTGTTCATTGTGTGCAGAACAGCTCCAGATCATTGACTTCCTTTTTGTTTTCATGCCCTGTGTCACATCACCGACTGTGGGGGCTTTGATGTCAAGCTCAGACCCTCAAGAGCCATTTTCTCCAGACACTGTGCCTTGTTAGGTTTTTACGGACAGCAAACCTTGCCTGCCCTGTTTGACTGGTACCAAAGTCCTATTTTCTGATTGCCCCTATTAAGTCACTTTAAAACTTTCATAAATAAGGAAGGTGAAAACAAAATGCATCAGCTCCATTAATCTTCCAATGTGAATTTAGAGCAGCAGTTATTATTCCCATAGTCAATGGGAGGACAAGAAAAATTAGGAAGCAGTGTTTATAGAGGAAGCCAGGACTCAAACCCAGGAATGTCTTTCTTAATGCCTGCTGTGGTCTGAATATGGTAGTGTCCCCCTGAGGTCTGTATGGAAGGCTTAGTCCCCACAGTGGTAGCAGTGGGAGGTGCTGTGGATATTCATGAGAGGTCCTCAGGTCGCTGGGGTGTGTTCTCCAAAAGGAGTGTGGAACTCAGCCGATCCTCCCTCTGCCTCGGACTCCTGGCTCCAGTGTGAACTCTGGCTCCTGCCATGATGTGCTAACTTGCCAAAGGCCTGTGTCACTGGGGCTGCCTGCTCCTGGACTTGAGTCTTTAGAAATGAGACAGTGCAAACCTCTCCTTCCTTGGTAGGTCAAAAGTGTCAAGTGTTTTGCTCTAATGTGAGTCTGACTAATACAGTGTTCCTACTGTCTTTCCCCTCTGTTTTAGACTGCTTTTCATGTGGGGTCTGAAGTGCACATGCTTCTTGTACACTGTCTAGCCAGTCAGAGAGGACACAGAATCCTGAGAGAGGGACTGGGGACTGGAAATCACGAGTGGCTAGACAAGCACCTAAGGCCATAGGGCACAGGAGCAGGCGGCGGCTTGGGCCTGAGCAATGATTTAGGAACATTTTCAGCAAGGACCAAGATCTGGACATTTCTTGACAGCTGTATCATATGAAGCAAAAAGTTCCCCCACCCAAAAAAAATATAGGACAGTGCACAATGATCAGCAATTGGGTAGGGGTGCTCGGTAGGAAGATAGCTACCTAAGAACTAATTAGGAACTCAAGAGAAGATTAGTTACACAGGATTGGGAGGTGCTCCTGGCATTTGGTAGGTCAAAATTCTCCCTTGTCTTGTGACTAACACATTTCTTGAAGGTTTTGCAGGACTTTCTTGTAGGTGTGAATACAGATGGATAGAAGGAAGGAGTTTTGGTGTGCTTTTACAAAGTAGAGTGACTGCATGTAACAGTACCATACTGTATATTTCAAAAAGCCAGAAGATAGGATTTTGAAGGGAATCAGCCACTGGTTTTAAAATCTTCACCTATTTTGAATTTGTGCTAATATTGGTTAGCTATTTTAGGAAAATAAACTTGTGCACGTGCACATAGAACTGCATGCCCTCCAAAGCATGTGTTGTGACTTACACTCTATAGCATTTGTCATAGTATTTAAAAGGACATGACAATAGAATGCAGTGGTAAGTGCAGTGCCAAGAGGGGCTCATTTCCCCCCCCCAAACCATCCCAGCTAAGCACGCAATCATGTCTTTCTTATTGCACATATGCAGCCTCAAGACTTACCTCACCACCATCCAGTCCTTTCCAGCTCAGTTGCCCTAAGCCCTTTTATAAGAAATTTGAAAACCATCCCTATGATAGTGCTGCTGCTGTTGCTGCTCCTGCCAATGGTATTTGACCTTTTGGGGAAGAGTTGCCAGACCCTCTTCTAAGCATTTATCTATAGTTCTTTAATTTTTCCTTACAATAATCCCAGGATTCAGGTCCTATTATTTCTTACTTTTAAGCCTTTTTTCCTCCTTTCCACTTCCTGTGGGATCACAAAGCTGCTAAATTGGAGCGTCAATATTCAAGGACCTGCCAGACTCCAGGGAGGGCTGGCTTTCAGATTTAGTCTCATGCAAGCCCTTAAACTGTGCCCTGTGGGTATCTGTGCTTGGTGCATATCCTCTGATCCATTACCAAAGCACGTGTGAAAGTGCCTGTGAAGGCGGAGGAGTTCTATTTTTAGGAAACCTGCCAGTTCTAAAACAAAAACCACCAAAACACCTACAAGGATTGAGGAACTTCCTTCCAAGAAAAGTAAGGGCTTCATTAGACAACATTAAAGATGTCCTGTTGGTACCTCTGGCTCATTCATCAAAACCTTCCAGTTGGCATTTCACTTATCACAGTTAGTTGTTAACAGACAATTAAAAGATTATGTGGCATTTAAAGATATCTTCTAACATTAACTACAAGGTCAACACTAACAGTCTGGAAAAAGATACAGTTTAGTACAGGAAGAACTATTCAAAAAAATACAAATGATAACATTTCCAGGGACATTAAAGATAATGAATTCATAAAATAAGAACAAGATGCTAAAAAACAAAGAGGAAGAAAGAAAGAAAAGAAGAAAAAGTAAAGAAGGAAGGAGAAGTCAGGAAACAAGATGTCTTAGAATTTAAAATATAAGTATAAAGATGTTAAACTTCAAGAGAAGGAAGGCAAAGATGATGTTTACAAGAAAAAACAAAAGATAGGGAAAAAATAGGAAATATCAAATAGGCAAGAAAAGATGAGAAAACTAAGCAATATGCTCAGAAAGTACAGTATTAAGTTAATAGAGTTTCATAACCAGAGAACAGGAAAAGTGAAATGGAGAAAGTTGTCAAAGTAATTTCTGGTACTGAGAGATGTATTCCCAAATTGGAAAGGTCTATTAAGTACCTAGCATAATGAGGGTGCTTTTCAGATAGAAAAGATGATGAATTCTTCTAGAGATTTGAAACAGACCACATATAAAAGGTTAAAGAAAAGAAAGATAATAAATTTCTTAAAGGAAGTTATAGAAGCTAAACACAGATGTAATGACTTCTCTAAAATTTTAAGCCCATATAAGCTGTTACTTTAAGAATAAGAAGAAAAAAGACCCATGCCTTAATTTTCTCAAGAAAAAATACCCAATTAAAGAGGGAAAGTATGGTTTAGCTCACAGTTTGTGGAGGTTTCAGTTCATAATCTGCTGGCTCCATGGCAGGGTGGCAAAGCAGAGGTGGCAACTGTTCATGGTGGGGAAAGATACAAAAGCAGCAAGAGCAAAAAAGGGGAACGGAAATGCTTCTTTGGCTCCCTTGTACTATATGCAGACTACCCACACCCCAGGGTTGGTGTTAGCACTCATAGCCCAAAGCTCAGCACTAGACAATCAACCAATTACAAACTCTAGATTCAGCTGCCTCCAAAATGCCTGCACCCCATGACTGCATGAGGCTTTGGGGGGAAATCTAGACATAAACCATAACAAGCCATGTGCAGCCTTCTAGGCCTACAGAGTTTACCTTTTGCCTACCATTTTTTTTTCAGGCAAATATTGGAAGCTGGTTTACTTTACCAGCTATAAGGGTGAAACCAACTATGAGAGTGAAAAGTGGGAGTTCTAGGGGTAGCAGAAGCATAGATGGCTTAGACAGTAACCTGCCCAGACTGCAAAAATATTTTATAATACGGGTCCAAGAAGGAAAATTAAAATTGCATATCAACTGACAACTTTGACCGTGTAAATAATTGAGCTGAGAAGCATTTTATAGAGCTGTTAAAAGGTAGTGGAAATACTTGGTGGTCAAAACCAAATAGGAAAGAAGGTAATTAGTTCCTAGAGAAAAGAGAATAGAAAGGAATATAATGAAAAACCTTATTTGACTCCTTGGTATACTCTATTTACTTAATCATAAAAGAAAAACAACAACAACAACAACAAAAACCAACACCCAAAATGAGCTTAACTAAAAATATAATTTAATACACTTCTATTGAGAGAATAGATGAGAGAAATATCCATTGACAGTTGTTAAATCCTAGATTTCAATAAGATTCAGCAGATTCTATCTAAGAGAAACAGATAATGTAACCAAAAATGGCCCCCCAGCCAGTATACTTCAGTTTCCTAGTTGCCCAGATGACAGTTCCTGTTCTATTTCCAGTTGCTCCTGCCTCTTATAAGCAGCTGATCACTGTAATGCATAGCTGGTCACTATGATGTACATTGTAAGAACTAAAGACAGCAAATACTCTGCTGGAAGACCCCATAAAATCCTCCCTCCCTGAGCCTTTGGGGCCTGACATTTTGAGGAACAATTGATTCCTACTCAGTGCCCATGAACACTGAATAAATCTTGACTGTCATTTCAGTGTTTCTGTTTGATGTTGCAATAATGATGATATAATCATTGTTTTTAATGAATATGAAGCTAGGTACCAAAGGAAATGATCATTGTAATTAAAAGTTGTTATCTTTGAGGAAAGGAAATAGTACTGAGGAGAGCTGGGACAGAAAACTAAAACTTAAAAGATATGGCAACTCCAAATATATATTGAAAATTATTATTTTAGAAAAATTAATAGAAATGACATCTACACAAACACTGAAATTGTAACAGTGGTGGCAGCATGCAAGTCTGTGGCAGAGGCTGAGTGCCCAGGGTGTTGAGAGACAGCTCTCTAAGGCTCTGTCATACTTCTTGTCTCCTTTCCACTTTCATTCTAAATGATCTGTTAAAGTGTTTACATGGAGCAAGCTTAGAAGATAGGGTTAGCGTATGCCTTTAGGACTAGTTTCCTGACTAATATAATAAATAGCAAGTCTCGCTTTGGGACAAGAGGTAGGAATATTAGCTAGTAGTCAAATCTAACCCCTTTAAAACTTGGGATTTCCTGAACTCAGGGTTCCTCAGCTGTGATGCAAACCCACTGTGTGTTCTGCATCTCCTGTGGGACTTAGGGAGTATGGGAAATCACTTTGAGCATGACATTCATGTGAGATACTGAGCTCTGAGTAGTAACATTATTTTTCCTTGAGCCAGGAATCTTGTATCTTCTTCCAGCATCTATGGACCTAGAGTAGGTTCACTTGTTAGCTTACAAGGAGGCTAAATAACTTAGACCCTTCACAGTTCTTGACTGAGAGGTACAGCATCAGTGGGAAGCACTTATGGAGCAACACTGTTAAGGGAAAAAGAAAAGAAAGTGGTTGAGGGAGAAGATTGAATTGCAGTGTGGTGTAGTATAATGTCTTCTCAATCCTTTGTGGAGCTTGTAGGCCAGAGGCTTTTTGGAGTTGCCCCTAGTGATACAGTAGGGTCTAGACTTTTTACCGTTTGCATGGAAAATCTTTGGATCTGTGCTGATCCTGAGGACAGGTTTGATCTTGGGTGAGTCACCCTTTTTAGCTGAGGCAAGCCTAGGAGTTGGACTCTACTGAGACATCTCAGCTGCCACCACACCCAGGAACTGCAGGAAATGAGTATAGAGAAGAAGGCTTGGAGTTTCCTCTACTGTACTTAATTCTTACTAAGAAAGTTTCCAGACATCAAATTTGGTCTCTATTTGCTAGGGAGCATCTCTTAAAACCACTGTAGCTTAGATGTCTTCCCAGCCAAGGAGGCTAGAGATTCCCTCAGACTCTCTCCCTAGCTCTGCCTGGGTCACCTTTTTCCTTGCCCATTTGAGCAGAAAGATTTTTCCAGAATTTGAGTTTACTAAATAAATGTTTTTCCTCTTTAGTCTTCCATCTGGACTCTAAACGTCTCCTTTTTACTTGCCAGAATCTTGGAGCCATGTTGGCTTTAAGCAGATACTTCCCAAACTACTTTTATTTCTAGGACCTGTGCTAGACCCTTGAGATATGAGTTATGGAGATGCCCTTTTGCCTGACTCAGTGACAACTAATTCAACTCAGAGATCAATCAGAAGATATTTGCAAAGGTCCTGCTCAGAATTGGTCTCTTTGAGACTTTGGGATAGTGTAAGTTAGAATAATTTCTACTGCAAGAAACAGACCAGATGCTAAGTGGCTTTCACAAAATAAAAGACGGACTAGGCTAATGACGTAGGATTACCTGGGATGGTTTGGGGTTAGCACTAGAAAACCCCACTCCTAAGCTAACCACGATGGTTGGCCACCCTAAGCCAGGCATTGGTCCTTCTTCTTAGCATGAGAGGTGCAAGGGAGAGTAACTTGTCTTTAACTTTAAAAAAGATGTCCTTGCATGTTTAGACTACTGGTGCATTAAAATCTGTCCAAGTGGCCAGGATGTTGAATCTCTTTGGAGATTTATTTCTTACTTCCTGGAATGAGTACACCCAAAGAAGACCTCTGGGTCTTCTTCAATCATCAATGTAGTGGGCTAATACAATGTTCTGGGCAGTGTACACATGGTGGGATGTAGGGCATTTCTATAGCTCCTTCTGAAAGTTTTTTTAAAACACACACAAACTGCCTTCTGTAATATCCAACTCCTTATCTTCTTATACACTCAATGTAGAAGAAGAGCTAAGGTGTCTTCTAATCAGTTTCCAGACACCAATATATAACTATTATCTTCCTGCTGCAGCCAAAATTGAGCAAGAAACTACTTTCCATTAACATACATATTAAATGTCATTACTATATGACATCTCTGGTTAAAAGCATTCACTACATTTTTAAAAAGTAAGAATACATTTTTATTTCACCATATTTGTGACAGTTAACTGATCATGTCAACTTGAATAAGAAGTACCCAACTGCTGGGGATTTAGTTCAGTGGCATAAGCGCCTGCCTGGCAAGCATGAAGTCATGAGTTCAATCCCCGGTACCAAAAAAAAAAAAGAAAAGAAGAGAAAAAGCAACGCCTGTCTAAATTGGATCAGCACAGTTCTGGCTGTGGCTGAGGGGATTTATTGAAGATTTGCTGGCTGTCAATGGGTGTGACTGGAAGCAGCTGATGGGCTTGCTGCCTGAATGATAGGAAAAGGAAACAAAGAAAGAAAGCCCACTTGCGTTCCCTTGGAGGAGCTCCAGTTTTTGCCTTCACCTTGGACGTTGCCTCCTGGCTTCCAGGGCAGACCATGATATACTCTCACATGGAATCCACAGTGGGCTCCAGGCCTTCAATCGGAGCCTTCAGATCTCCAGAGCACAAACCTTTTGTGCACTTCCACACCTGACTCTATGGGTGGCCATTGTAAGCCAGTCGTGTAAATTCTCATATGTTTGTATATCTTGCATTGAATCTTTTTCTTTAATCAGGACAGACTGATACAATATTGACAATAGCACCTCATAAGTGATGCGCAGCTGTAGAAAATTTTAAAAGTAGCATTTTTGTTCACCTCAGTCCACCGTGTACATTTTGAACATGTCAAAGGAGGGATGCTTACTACTCCAAAGCATTAAGGGAGTGCTTCCTCGTCACCTAGCCAGGCCCATTTTTCCTGTCACAGACTGAGCCAGTCATTGAGATAACTCATTTTGCAAAAATATTTATTCAGAAAGCATGTGAAGATGAAAGAGCAAATCTCAAATCCTCCTCCCTGAAGATAGAGTTTGGAGATATTAATGGGCTTAGATGTGGGGACAAGTGACTATAAGTTAGATGCTACTAGGTGGTCTGAATGGTACAGTCAAACTTCCATTCGCTCCTATCATTATGACCCACAAGGCAGAGGTGTTAGCTCTACCTCTGAAATTGTTGATTTTTAAGATCAACTCAAAGCAAGTAATGAACAACATGTGAAATGTGATTGTACAGACATTTTATTCAGGCTTTCACTTGGTTTTGTGTGTATCAGGCAGTGGCATTCTTTGGTCACAACCTTGTAATTCAAATAAAAAGATTATACAGTAGTGATGGTTTATCTGAGGCTAAGCTCTAAACCTGTTTGCCTGTTGTTTGCTTGTTTCTTGATTGAATTGCCCTTTCTTACACTTGAAATAGAATGCAAATTCTTTCCAGTGGGTATCAGCCAGGTTACCCGACCTCAACTCATGTCACTTCCTTCATTGTTTACTCCATTTTGGCCACATAACTGTTTTTTTTTTTCCCAATAAACATTTTTCCTCCTTACTTACTCATCTTGACAGTTGCCATTTCCTCAAGGTGGAATAGCCTTCCTTTCACTGCCTCTTTCTCAGCTTTCAGGTCTCAATTCCACAGCTGAAATGTCACTGCTCGAGATTCCTTCTCTGTCGGCCTCATCTAAAGTTGGTCAACCACCATCCATTTCTCCTCTGTTACAGCAACCTAAACCTGAACTTCCTGGGCCACCACAATTGAAATTATGCCTTACCTGAGCTCCACTAGACTGCAGATTCCATGGGAACGGGAGCCAGTTTTTTCTTTCCCTCAAGCTACAGCCAAAGTCTTGCATACAACTTGGTTTATTGGTTTGTTCTGGCTGCTATAACGAAGCGCCACAGACCAGATGGCTAAACAACAGATAATTATTTCCTTACAGTTCTGGAGGCTACATGGCTGAGGTGTTAGTAGTTGGTTCCTCCTGAGACCTCTCTCATTGGCTGGTACCTGGCTTCTTTTCCCTGACTCTTCACATGGTCTTCTCTTTGTTACTTACCTCAGGTGTTTTGGTACAGTATCATGAAGATGACAGAACTATGAGGAGACAACTCTGAGAACTTACTCTGGCTTGTGCTTCATAGTTAATTACCTCATATAACTGGCTACATGTCAGATTATTTTTATTCTGAGGTGTTTTTGTCAGCCCTAGTTTAGAGGATCCTAATACAAACCAGAAATTATAATTAAAGCTAGGAAACCTGAGACTTTAGTAATGGATCACATCAGATTCCTGGGTTTAGCAATGCTAGCAGTGTAAGAACCTAGAGATGTCCAGTATCTTGCACCTCCTGATCCTTGACTAAGTATTGTCTTAATCCTTGTCTAGCATCCGAGATTTCAAAGGGAATCTGTAAGGAAGAATACTGAGGAAAATCCTCCCACTCTAGCAATAGTACCAGGACATTTGTAAAATAGATAAAAATGTACAGTCATGGGTTCATTCAAGCACAATTTTTAATTCATCATCATTTTTAAGAACACTAATGCACAATGATCTGTAAATAAACTTTAAGTTTAAAAATATACAGTCAATACTTTTCAAAGTGTCTCATTATCATTTTTGAACTTTGTATTCTGTAACATACTTTTGATCTCACAATTTTTTTTTTATTTAAAAGAGAATAAAACAAAAGGGGGCAGTACAGAGCAGATCAGAACAGGACAACATAGGCAACACAGTACTTTACATTAAGTCAACTGGACATCAACAGTATCTAACACCATATCTCTTACTCTGCTATAGTTGAGCATAGTTTCAATTACAATAATATCAAACATAACATAATAGTATAAAGCC
>PVJX010051998.1:0-10100 GCA_004027295.1 Dolichotis patagonum | reverse complement strand
AAAAAAAAAAAATGAAAGAAAAGAAAAAGGAGGATACGCTTCTGCCATTTGTAACGATAAGATAAACTCAGAGGATATTATATAAAGAGAAATAAGCCAGATATGTGATCTTACTTACATATGCAATCTATAAATAAATTCTTACAGAAGATGTAAAGTAAAACAGAGTTTATAGGAGGGAGGGGGACTGAGGAGAGGAAACGGGAAGGTGCAGGTCGTAGGGTGCAGGCTGCAGTGACGTCCAAGACCCACCTGCAGCACAAGGCCCAGGGGTGGCGCTCCCGTGCTGGGGGCCAGATGTTTCTGAGCAGCTAGACTCGGGGTGCTCTTACTATGGAAGAAAGAAACACAACCGCGTCGGACAGGGGTTGCTGTACACAGGACTGTTTAGATGTAGGAAGTAACTATATCAAAACATTATATGATGCACCTTTAATATACAGAATTTTTTAAAATATTAATTTGGGGACGTGTTTTTTGCAATATTGAATGCTTTGATCTGAGGGGAACATAATTTGCCTTTTGAAAAAAATTTGTCTTTGATGTCTTTTAAGAATCTATTTTTAAAATAAAATTTAAGAAAAGAATATATTTTTAGCTTGAAAGGTGTCATCATTTCAATACTGTGTGAGATGCTTTATACTTCCTTTTTTTTTTGGTTTGGTAATCATACTTCAACACCCAGTTTGTATTTTAACCCTATCTCCAGTCAGACAAGCCGTGTTTGAAGTGTCCAGCAGCCGCCTGTGCTGGGGGATGGCCACCACCTCAGTGTGGGTCCCTGGGGCCTGGCATTACAGGAGTTTTGCAGGTCAAGGCTACAGACATCTCGCTCCTGCAGCGACGGCCAGCAGGTCTGGAAGGAGCTTACCACAAGCCGGGAAGCCTCTGGGACAGTGTCAGGAGCAAAGCTAAACTTAGGGGAATTAGAGGAGGGTGACTCTTCTGCCCCAGGTGTGTGAGGGGAAGGTGGTTTCAAATAGCCACAGTGACAAAGCGCTCCTTTGGTCTGGGCGGAAGAGTGTGCAGATAAACACGGGCCACTCCAGGTATCTTAGGCAGGAAGGATTTCACAGAGGGTGATAGAGACTTGGGGTCTTGGCCACTTGCTCCTGCAGACCTCAGTTTCCTATTCACCCCTGGAAACCAGGGCTGTTTTCATGGTATCCCCATGATCTGCATGCTGTGCTGGGCACTATGGGATTCTGTAGACACATGAAGAAGACATAACTGAAGATCTATCTCAGTGCTGAGTCTGGCACCAACGAGTCTGACCCACCCCTGCTTTGGGGCTGAGACCCCTGAAATAAGATAGTGAAAGCCTCTCTTGCTGAGTGCTAGCACATGTGTGGTGGGCACTGTCAGTTGGCTTCCTGACAGCACTGTCCCCTCCTTTGCTGATGGAATCCCAGCATTGCTTGGGCAGCATCATGCCCAGAAGCAAGAAGATGATTAATCAGTCACAGCAATCCCTTCCCTGTGCTTTACCTGCCTCCCTTGCAGCTAGAAGTGGTCAGGAGACCAGGCTTGGACCATTGTGACATGAAAAGAAGTCTGTCTGGGAAAGATAAGAAGGAAGCAAGGAGAACTGCTCTTCTCCTCACCCCCCTTGCACCCTCCCTCTGCTGTGTGTCCTGCCTTAGTACATGGCATAAGGGTTTGAGGTCAGGGTTTGAGGTATGGTTTGACCTTGTTGCAGTTCAGACCTAACACGACCCCAGGTCCTCATGTGTTTGGGAAGTGGTTTGATTATGAAGGTTTGCAGTTGGCTTGTTGTTGGAGATGGGGCCTGGTCAGAAGGCCACTGGGGATGTGACTGGGAAGGGTTTCTCTCCCTTCCCAGCTCCTCCCTCGTATCTCTCCACTTACTGGCTGCCATGACGTGAGCAGCTGTCTTCTGCCAGACCCTTCCACCATGTTGCTTCTACTTGGGGCCAGCCAACTGTGTAAGACTGAAACTTCTGAAACGGGAGCCAAAGTAACCCTTCTTCCTTTGAGTCTCTGGTGTTGGGTATTTTGTCCCAGTGACGAGGAATGAGATTCAAACACCCATCCTCCACTCTTTGTGAGAATTTCCTCTCCAGCATCCTCACCCAGCACTGAGCCTCCACTTGCCCCTGTGATGATGGTGACCTCACTACTGCCCTAGGCAACTCGTGGCGATGGATCCAAGGAAAGAGGATTTTTATATAAGCAAAAATTCAGTTCTCTGCAATTTCCACACATTTTCTCGGTGCAAATATTGAGAAAGAACGACAAAGCCTAGAATAGTAAGGGGTGGTGTCGGGTTGGTGTAGTGCCTCTCTCGCTCTCTTTCTCTCTCCCTGTGTTTTGGCTGTACTATGGGCTGAATTCAGGGTTTTTGCACTGAGCCGTATCCCCAGCCATTCTTTTTTTTTTTTTTTTTTTTTTTTTTTTTTTTTTTTTAAATTTTCAGACAGGGCTTTGCTAAATTGCCCATGCTGGGCTCAAACTTGTAATCCTCCTGCTTCAGCCTCCCAGGGTGCTAGGATTATGGGTGTGCATCATCACAACCAGGTCACATTTTTCTAATTATGAGACCCCAAGAAAGTTCCTTAACTTCTCTGAAACTCAGTCTCTTGGTCCATGAAATGGAGATGATAAATTCTCCCTCCCTGGACCACCATGAAGACCTGCTGGACAGATTAATGCCGCAGCAATTGCTATTGGTCTGACCCGTTGCCACAGGGCTGGGGTCAGGGAGCTGTCACTTCTGACAGCGTGACCTAGAAAAGAGAAAAGAGACAAGAGTCTAGCTCAGGGCACCAGAGAATTCTGAGGCAGAGCGGTGGGTGAGTGACCACAGGTCACTCTAGCATCCCAGCAGAGGGCTGTGTGTGCCTGTCTGCCACTCTGGGAACCCAGGGAAAAGGAGGGCACCCGGGGAGGTGCGATTCTCCCAGACATGGCCAAGGGCCTGCTTCACCCAGCCTGTTCAGCCCAGACCCCACCCCCCATGTCCTGGCCCTGGGGACACCTGTCCTGGCAGGCCAGGCTTGGCGAACATCGTCAGGAGGGGCTGCCCCAGAAGCGCACACAGGAGGTGGAGGTTGCAGGTGACTTTAATAGCCAAGAGCCCAGCTAGGTGACAGGTGCTGGCCAAGGTGGCGGCCAATCAGGGAGGGCGTGGGGGAGGGAAAGCGGCTGGGGCTGGGGCTGGCAGGGTGGCGGCCTCACTTCTTGTCTTTGGGATCCTGGCAGATGCCGTAGTTGGTGTTGGTGACGGCACCAATGATGGTCCTGTCCCCCTCACAGGTCAGGCCCCGCTCACAGGGACACACATAGTAAATCCCATAGATGGTCTGCAGAGACAGGGCCGGTGCTGTCACAGCCTGTGCGGGGCTGCTTTGGGCTCTGTCTGTCCCCTGCCCAGCCCGGAACCAGCAGCAGACAGATGGCTTTTCAGAGGGCACCGGGAGACCTGGGTTCTGGTCTCCACTCTGCCACCTCTCTGGGGGCCTCTACTCACCCAGCCCTAAGTGGGGGTCTGATGACCGCCCTCTCAGCCCCCCATACTGGGCGTGCAGGGGGCCCTGCTCCATCCCCAGCCCGTGGCCCAGGCTCACCGCTCACCTTGGGGGAGCAGCTGCTGGTCTCGCTGGCCTTGGGGGTGCAGCGGGCCAGGCCCAGGGGGCTGTCGTGCTGGCAGCACTCGCTCTTGCACTGGCCGCTGTTCAGGCAGAGCTCACCGTCGTCCTGCAGGGTCAGCAGGGAGCCCAGCCCGTCTCTGGGCCCTTCTCATCCCAGACCCCCGCGCTTGCACCTGTGGCCTCCTCTGGGGGTGGGGTGGGGGAGGGATCCTGCCCCTGCCTCTGGGGGCCCCTGCACCCCACCCACATGAGGCCTCACAGCCCCGACCCCCAGAACTAGTCCTGGTGCCCCACCAACACCTGGGGCTCTGGCCAGGCACAGCCCTAGGCCTTGGTGTTCCCAACTGGAATATGTATAGATGACCCTCAAAATGGGGTCTCCAAACAACCACATCCCAGCCTTTTACACTTTTTTCTCTTGAGACAGGGTCTCACTAAGCCATTAAGTTGCCCAGGCTGGGATGGAACTTGTGGTCCTCCTGCTTCAGTCTCCCAGAGTGCTGGGACCACAGGCCTGTGTGCCCGCGCTTCCGACGACAGTTCTTTGAGGAGGCCTTTGTGCAGGTTGAGGACCCTGTCCCTCCCCGTAAGACCCCACCACCCCGGGGCCATGCCGGACCCTGCCCGCCCATTCCGGCCAGGAGGGAAGTCCCTGCCCTGGTGGCTTTGGTCGGCTTCTCGCTGGTCAGGCGGGCAGGGTCTCACCGTGGGCAAGAGGCAGCCAGGGCTCTTGGGTTCGGGCTGAGGATGCGGGGGGCGCAGGATGCCCCCGGGATTCTACAAGAAAGGCTGTGGGGGGGGGGTCCCCGCAGGGCGACCGGCCTCGACTTCCAGGGGCTCCTCAAAGGACCTTGGGAGCCCAGCAGTCTGGCGACCCCTTTTGGGGCCACCTAGTCATATTCCAGATGGGAACTGGGGCCTGGCTGGGGTCACCCTGCAGTCTTGAGGGCAGCCAGCGTAAGAAGCAGGGGTCAGGACGCCAGCCCAGGGTGTGACTGCGGTGTCACCCTGCTCCCAGTGCACACATGCTGGAGCCCAGGAGGTGACTGTCAGCCTCTCTTGAGGTGACCCAGGAAGAAGCGCCGGATGTGGCCGAGAGGAAGGGGAGAGGTGCCCTGGGCAGCCCAGCGGGGGACATCAGAGACCAAGACCCAAGCGGGGGACCCCTTACCAGGTTGAAAATGAGTCCTCGGGGCTCAGGAGCAGCATCGGCCACGGCAAAGGCGACGAGCACAAGGACCAGGACCTTGTCCATGGCGAGAGGTACAGCGGTGTGGGTGGCAGCTGGCAGCTCAGGTGCGGAACACACAGCCACTGGGGCAGGGAGGGGACCCTTAAAAGGGGCCCGGCCCACGTGAGCCGCCGCCGCCTGCAGCCTGCAACCCAGCGCCTGCTGTGAGTAGAGGCGCAGCTGGGGTGGGGGGTGGGGGAGATAAGAAGCTGCTCGGTAGTGGAGAGTTTGCCCACTGTCCCTGGGCCCTGGATTCCATCCCTGGCACGGAAAACAAACACTGACCTTGACCACTCAACTCCACAGGTCATTTATTTGTTGGACAAATCACCTAACTGGTTTGGCTCAGTCTCCTTGTCTGTCAACCGAGGGTAATTTTGAGACCGAGCGGGCTGACCTGGCACACAGCGGGCACACACGCGCGCTCGCACACACCCCTAATGCTGAAAGTGTCTACATCATGTGTGACTCTATGCGTCGGGCTTGGGACACGGCCTGGCCCTCAGAAGAGGCTCAAGTGTCCTAGCTGTCCTGGGTAGGGTGCGGACGGTGAGGGACTGGCGAGGGCCTTGTGTCCCAGCACCTCTCTTGCTCCCTGGTCCAGGCTCTGCCTTTGGTCCCACCCAAGCCCAGGGGAGGGCAGAGCAGGAGCCAGTGAGGAAGGCTCCAGGCCCCGCTGGGGACTCCAGGCAGGGGCAGGCCCGGTCTGCAGCCCAGCCAGGAGGCATGAGGTCTCCCTCTGGGCTCCCTGCTCTGCCCTCACCCCAGCTGGCTCTCCCCGCTTCCTTCCCAGCCCACTCAGCAGCTGGCACCCCAGCCCCGAAGACTGTGTCTCTCCCTGGCCCCTGCCTCAAGGTCACCTGTCCCCAGTCCTGGCTGGTGACAGGGAGGCTCAGACAGGCCGGTGCGGAGGCTGGGAAGGGCACAGCTGCCCAAGAGTGCCCAGCTGTGCAAACACAGGCCTTTCCCTGAAGGTGGGTCACTAGCAGCCCTGCCCCGTTCCCTCGGGTCAGGTTGCTTGGAGAACAGTTTTGACGCAGACCAGCCTGGCTTTGTGCGGCTCTGTACTCTGTAGACTCGGCCTTGTGTAAACTCCAGGAATTCCTCATCTTCGTTTTTGTTTGTTTGTTTGTTTGGTTTTTGTTTTTTTTTAAATCGGTACCAGGGATCAAACTCACAACCGCGCACTTGCAAGGCAGGTGCTTATGCCGCTGAGCTAAATCCCCAGCCCCTCATCTTCGGTTTTCTTTTCTACCTAAGGGACGTGAGGCGCCTACTTTATAAGCCCAGGGTTGAATAACACACAGGATGACTCCAAGAAGGGTCCAGAACACAGCAGGCACTCACAAGCCACCGCCTGCTTCCCTCACCGTGACAACCTTGGAACCGCTGGTCCTGAGACCAGCACTGAGTGAACACTGCCTTCTTGATTTCAGGGACTCGGTGTTAGAAACTGTTATCTGATGGGGGTTCTTTGGGGAACTGTTTCTGGGTTTTTGGTGTCCCCAAGAATTGAGCAGGACACTCAGAAAGAGTAACAAGAATAAGGCTTATTAAAAACGGTAGAGCTGGGTGTGGTGGCCCATGCCTGTAAACCCAGCACTCGGGAGGCTGAGGCAGGAGGATCACTGCAAATTTGAGACCAGCCTGGGCTACAAAGTGAGCTCAAGACCAGCCTGAACTGCACAGTGAGACCTTGTTTCAAAAAAGACAAAAGAAAAAAAAGTAACAAGTATAAGCAAAAGAGTTCTAGGTCCGCTATATGGTGAGATTATGCGGGGGTGGGGGGGTAAGTACTGGGTCACTTAAAGTCCTGGGATTATGGATGGGGCCACAGCTAGGGACTGACAGGAGTCAGGGCCCACCTGTCAGGAGGGGAGTTTCAGACCACGTAAGGCCCATAGAGGAAGTGTTGTGGCCCTCGAGCCATGGGGCGGGAGTGGAGTGGGGTTACACTCAGAAATGCAGGTGAGGTTAGACACAGGCCAGCGTCATTTCCTGGGCCTGCCCGTGCCTGAGGGGCCTGGGGGGCCTTTATGTATCGGTTTTCTGATATGTTGACATTACTCTCATACTTCTGCCTGGTTTCTCAAATCTTTGGCTATTGCTGCTTCCTCCCTTGTACCAGTTTCCCTTGAGCTCATTGTGGTCCTTCCATTCTCTCTCTCTGTCTCCCATGCCCCAGGTCCCTGGGGCACAAACCACAGGGAGCAACAGGGAGGTCGTCAGGGTGCGTCTCCCAGATCAAGACTGCGGGCTGGTCTGCCCATGCCAAAGATTAAAGCTGGATCCATATCTTTCACCAGGCACTAAAATAATTCAAAATAGATCAAAGATCTAAATATTAAAACAATAGGCGCTGGGGTTTTAGCTCAGTGGTGTAAGCACCTGCCTGGCAAGTGTGAGGTTGTGAGTTCAATCCCTGGTACCAAACAAACAAATAAAAGAAACAATAAATCTGCTAGAAGATAGAGTAGGTAAAACTCTTGAAAACATTGCTGTAGGCGAAGACTTCATGGACAAAACCCCAGCTGCATAGGAACTGTCACAAAGAATCAACAACTGGGGTTTCAGCTTATTAAAAAGCTTTTGTACAGCAAGAGAAACCAACAGAGTGAAAAGACAACCCACAACCTGGGAGAAAACGTTTGCCAGCTGTTCCTCAGACAAAGGATTACTATTGAGAACATATAAAGAACTCAAAAAATCAGTCCTCCCAAATTTAAAGACCCAATCCAAAAATGGACATCTAAGATGAATATTCACTTCTCACATGAAGAAATACAAGCAGCAAATAAATATATGAAAAAAAATTTCAGCATCTCTGGTCAATTGAGAGATGCAAATTAAAACAACACTGAGATTCTACCTCACCCTAGAAAGAATGGCTGTCATCAAGAAATCAAGTAATAACAAATGCTGGAGGGGCTGTGGGGAAAGAGGAACCCTTCTCCACTGTTGGTGGGAGTGTGGACTGGTGCAACCACTGTGGAAATCAGTGTGGAGATTCTTCAAAACACTAGGATGGGAAGTCTCATTTGACCCAGCTATTCCGCTTCTGGGTATCTTCCCAGAAGAATTAAAAACATGATTGGGCCGGGGATTTAGTTCAGTGGCTTAAGCGCCTGCCTGGCAAGCGTGAGGTCATGAGTTTGATCCCCGGTACCAAAAAAAAAAAAAAAAAAAAAAAAAAAAAAAACATGATAGCAGCATAGTTTAGAATAGCCAGGTCTTGGAAATAACCTAAATGTCCACTGACAGGAATGGATAAAAAAGATGTGGTATTTTATACTACTCAGCCATAAAGAAAGATAAACTGGAGACATTTACAGGTAAAATGGATGCAACTAGAGACCATTCTCGCTAGTGAAATAAATCAGATACACATGTATAAAGATTGTATTGTCTCACTAGTGTGAACAGCTAAAGAAACTATATACGTGAAAGACAGCTAAGACAGTTACACTAGCGATTTCTCTGTGCTCACTGAAGGGAAAGGTTTGGGTGATTAAGTGCACATGTCTTGTACCCTGAGTAACTGATTTGAAGATAACAATATGCAACGCATATACCATTGTTACCCCCTAGTTGTTGTATTTTGAAATTTTGGGGGTTTTTTTTTCTGTTTAAAAAAACACTGCAGCTGGGAGACTTCTAGGAAGATGGCAGAGTGGTGAAGAGCAGAGAACGAGCCTCTCTGAGAGCTGGTGTGCAGATGATGGAATATACCAGTGTGAGGAAGAGAAGGAGCAGGGAAGTAAGTCTCTAGGACTCCCCAAGTGTCTGAAGCAAGACCTGAAGTGCATGGGGAGAGGGAAGAGAGAAAGTCCCAGAAGGAGGTGGCAGGTGACGCTTTCTGCCTGAGCTGACTCGCTGCCTGGGAGGGCGGCTCGAACCTCAGATGTACGGTGACTACTGCTGACCCCAGAAGGCTCTGCAGAGAAGCACACAGGTGCGACGGGGCAGTGTACGCAGCGGACTGCAGTGGCTGGTGAGTTCAGTTATTTGGGCTCAGACGTCCTCGAGGAGAGGCGATTGGCAGCAACCATCTTGGAGAGGGGGCAGCTGAGCCTGGCACTCACAGTGGCTGCGGACTGACTCCACCTAGCAGCTCCCAGGGTCAGGGTGAGGCAAAGTCAAGTTCAAATCAGTAGGAGGTCAAGGCGCCGAGTTCAAGCTGGCAGGAGGCGCTGGAGTGTTGCAGGTGGAACAAATCAGGTTTTAGCTTCACAGCCAGAGACCAGCCTGAACTCTAGTGGACCTAAAGGTACAGACTTGCTCGAATTACCCTCCGCCCCACCATGAGTCTACGGTTGGCTTGCTGGGATGAATCAGCTCGGATTTGGACTCTGTCTTCCCACTTTGTCTCCCAGTGACAGTAGAGACATGCCTTGAAGTAGTGGGGTGTTTTTTCTTTGTTTTCTTCTTCTTTTCCCATTTTTTCTTTTCTTTTGTCTTCTTTTTTCTTGTTTGGTCCCATGTGAGTGTGAACATTGTTTCTAGGTTTTTTTGTTGTTCTGTTCTGTTCTTGTTTTTATTTCTTCCTTCTGTTTCCCTCCTGTCTTCTTTACCCATTTCCCAAAGTTTGCATAACGTTCTTTGTCCTCCACCCTTGCTTCTAATCTCTTTCTTTTCTTCTGTTTCTGTATTTTTTCTCCCTAATTCCTTTAAATTTTTTCCCTTGGGGATAAAGTTGCCATATCGAGAGGACAATTACTTTATGCAATTTTCTGAGTTGTTTTAGATTTTTTCATATAACCACCAATCTAGTTCATATGGTTAAAAGTGACAAATTAATAGTTACCACAGTTTGTCATTTTCTAGGCTGTGTTTGATAGTTTTGTTATTGCTGATTGTACTACTTTAGCCAAGGTGACATAATGATTCTAACCAGCTGTTCTATCTGTGAGGAATGAGATTGCCTAAGGGTCATAAAAACACTATGGGCCAGTACTAGGGAACTGGGAGCCAGGCCAAACAGGCAGCAACCTCCAGTCCCCAATAAATCAAAGAGGTAGGATCTTGAAATCTTTTATTTTTATTTTTGGTACCGGGGACTGAACTCATGACCTTGTGCTTGCCAAGCAGGCACTTGTGCCGTCGAGCTAAATCCCTGACCCTAAGAGGTAGGATCTTGCAATAGATTCAAAACCCAAAAGCCAGCTGCACCTGGGGAAGGCATTGTTGAAAAGTAGTCATTTACTAAGGGTTCTAAATACTAGCAATAAGGCTACTTGCCATAGGCAATTTATAAGCAT
>PVJX010051997.1:0-10131 GCA_004027295.1 Dolichotis patagonum | reverse complement strand
TTTTTTTTATTTTATTTTAAGAGAGAAAGAAAAGAAAAATTTAAAAAGACAAAATAGAAAAAACAAAAAAGTAGAATACAGAGTTTAAAAAAGCATCATAAAATCACTAATTATACATTACATATTGTTAACAATAGTTCTTAAAGTTACAGAGTCAAAGCATAAAATGTGGCTATACACTCAAACAATGACAATACAAACTCTTCTGTTCAATAATCTACCAAAAACTCAGTAATATGGTCATCTATTTTACACACTATATATACCATTATATCCTTTAGAGAACTTTCCTTCCCTTTCACTTTTACAATATCTATTATGTCTATTATACTTTTATACCTATTATATTTTTTGGTTACCATTTTTTGTCTGTTCTTATTATTTTTTACACTAGAGAGACAATGTGATATTTACTAATGTGAGTCTTGTTTATTTCACTAATGAGGATATTCTCAAGTTGCCTCCATTTACCAATAAAGGACACAAGGTCATCCTTTTTTATAGTTGAGTAGTATTCCATTGTATACAAATACCACATTTTTTTCATCCACTCTGCTCTTGATGGGAATTTTGGTTGTTTCCAAGATTTAACTATCACAAATTGTGCTGCTATGAACATGGGTGCACTTATATCACTGTGACATGAACTTTTCAATTTTTCTGAGAAATACTCAGGAGGGGAAGAGCTGGGTTGAATGGAACTTCAAATCCTAGTTTTTTTGAGGAATCACCATACTGATTTCTACAGTGGTTGCACCAGTGTGCACTCCCCTCAACAGTGGAGAAGTGTTCCTTTTTCCCCGCAGCCTTGCCAGCCTTTGTTATCAGTTGTTTTCTTGATGGCAGCCATTTTTTCCAGGGTGAGATGAAATCTCAAAGCTGTTTTAATTTGCATTTCTCAGATGACTAGTGATGGTAAATATTTCCTCATATATTTATTTGCCATTTGTATATTTTCATCTAAGAATTGTGCGATCATCTCTGATGCCCATTTTTGGAGTGGGTCTTTGAATTTGGGGGACTTGACTTTTTTAGTTCTTTATATGTTCTGGATATAAGTCCTTTGTCTGAGGGATTGTTAGCTAAAATTCTTTCCTGTTCTGTGGGTTTTCCTTTCACTTTGTTGGTGATTCCTTTTGAAGTACAAAAACTTTTTAGTAATATGAGATCCCAGTTGTTGATTATTTGAAGTATTTCCATATAGATTGTGTTTTATTGATGAATTCTCCCCTACCCCTATGTCTCCAAGATTTTTACCTACTTTGTCTTCCAGTAGTTTTAGTGTTTCTATTTTAATATTTAGGTCCTTGATGCACTTTGATTTTAGTTTAGTGTATGGACATGGATCTAGTTTCAGTCTTCAACATGAGGAATGCCAATTTTTCCAACACCATTTATTAAAAGAGACTATCTTTTCTCCAGTGGACATGTTTAGCCCCTTTGTCACATATAAGATTTCTGAGTATCTTTGTAGTAGTGCTTGCGTTTTCTAATCAGTTCCACTGATCCTCAGGTCTAGTTCTTTGCTAGTACCATGCTGATTTTATCACTGTGGCTTTGCACTATAATTTCAAGTCAGGAAATGAGATGCCTCCTGCCTTACCTTTATTGTTCAGAATTGTCTTTGCTATTCTCAGTTACTTCTGTTTCCAAATGAATTTTAGGAGTGTTTTCTCTAAATCTGTGAGGTATGTCAATGGTATTTTGATTGAGATTGCATTAAATCTGTATAACAGTTTTGGGAGTATGGCCATTTTCACAATGTTGATTCTTCCTAGCCAAGAGCAAGGAATATCCTTCCATTTTCTAATATCCTCTTCATTCTCTTTTTTTTTAGCATAGTATAATTTTCAGCATATAGGTCTTTTACATTTTTGGTTAGGTTGATTCCTAAATATTTCTTTTTTAGATGCTATTTTGAAAGGTGATATTTCAATAATTTCTCTCTCAGTGAGTTTTTTTTTTGGTCTGTGTACATGAATGTTATTGATTTTTTAGTGTTGACTTTGTATCCAGCTACACTGTTGAATTTTTTTTTTATTACTTCTAGTAGTCTTTTAATGGAGTTTTTAGGGCCTTCTATGTAGAGTATCATGTCATCTGCAAATAATGATAATTTAACTTCTTCTTTTCCTATTTTTATGCCTTTTATTTCTCCCTCTTGTCTGATTGCTCTGGTCAATATTTCCAGAACTATATTGAATAGGACGTCTGATAATGGCGTCTTTGTCTTGTTCCTAATTTTAGAGTGAAGTCTTTCAGTTTTTGTCCATTTAATACAATGCTGGCTGTTGGTTTTTCATAGATGACCTTTATGAGATTGATGTACATACCTTCATTTCTGAGTTTCTCTAGGGTTTTTATCATGAAAAGGTGTTGGACTTTATTGAAATCTTTTTCTGCATCTATTGCAATGATCATATGATTTTTCTTTTTGGCTCTTTTGATGTATTACATTAATTGATTCCATGACAAAGAACAACTGAAGAAATTCATGTCCACCAAACCAAGCTTAGAAAGAGTGCTGAAGGACATCCTAAATAGAGATCAAATGACCACAATCTCCAGAACAACAACAGAAAGAAACCACTCAGCTGGATAATAAATTAAACAAGGGAGAAAAGCAGGAAACTAACAATAGGAGCCCAACATGGCAAAGTCAAGCCAGTACATATCAGTGATATCCATAAATGTAAATCCCTGCATTCCTGGAATAAATCCCACTTGGTCATGGTGTATAATCTTCCTAATGATTTGCTGCATTCTATTTGCCAGTATTTTATTGAGAATCTTTGCATTAATGTTCATTAATGAGATTGGTCTATAATACTCCTTTTTGGTTGGGTCTTTCTTGGTTTTGGTATCAGAATGACACTTGCATCCAAAAATGAGTTAGGGAGGACTGCTTCTCTTTCTATTTCATTGAAGATTTTAAGGAATATTGGCATGAAATCTTCTCTAAATTAGCTATAGAATTCATCTGTGAATCCATCAGAACCTGGGCTTTTCTTTCTTGGTAAGTTTTTAATTACATTTTTGATTTCAGTAGCTGATATTGGGTTATTCAAAATTGCTATATATTCTTGGTTGGGCTTTGGTAGTTCATATATTTCTAGAAATCTTTCCTTTTCCTCTGTGTTTTCCACCCTATGTGAATAGAAGTTTTCAAAGTAGGTATTCATGATCTTTTGAATTTCCATGGGATCTGTAGTAATTTCCTTCTTTTCAGTCATTGCATTGATTTGAGTTTTTTCTTTCTTTTTCTTCATAAGGTTAGTTAGGGGTTTATCGATTTTGTTTATTCTCTCAAAAATCCAGCTTTTTGATTGATTAATTCTTTGTATTTTTTTAGCTTCAATTGCATTAATTTTTGCTCTAATCTTTACAATTTCCTTTCTTCTTTGAGCTTCAGGTTTGACTTGCTCTTCCTTTTCTGGAAGGTGGAGATGTAAAATTAGGTTATTTATTTGTGTTCATACCCTTTCCTTGATGTGATTATTTATTGCTATATATTTCCTTCTTAGGATTATTTTCACTGCATCCCATAGGTTATGGTATGTTGTATCTGCATTTTCATTGTATTACATGTATTGTTTTATTTCTCTTTAATTTCATCTGTAATCCATTGGTTATTCAGGAGGTTGTTGTTTAACTTCCATGAATTTATGCAGGTTTTGCAAGTATTTTTGCCATTGATTTCCAATTTTAGTGCACTATGGTGAGATATTATGCATGGGATAATTTCATTCCATTTGAATTTAGTTAAGAATGTTTTATGAGTTAATATATGGTCTATTTTGGAGAATGACCTGTGTGCAGCTGAGAAGAATGTATGTTCTGATGTGGTTGGGTGGAACACTCTGTAAACATACTCTAAGCCCATTTTCTCACAGGTATGATAGTTTTCTGTTATTTCTTTGCTGACTTTTTGTCTATTTGACCTATCTCTTTGTGACAGTGGGATATTAAGGTCTCCTATTGCAATTGTGCTCTTGTGTTTTTGTTATTTCATGTCCATTAGTATTTGTCTTATGTAGTTGGGTGCTCTTGTATTTAGTGCATATATATTTATAATTGTTAGTTCTTCCTCTTGTAGTTTTCCACTAATAAGTATGTAGTGGCCTTCTTTATCTCTTTTAATTCTTTTAGGTTTGAAGTTCACTTTGTATGCAAACAAAATAGCTACCCCTGCTTTTTTTCTGGGTTGCTGTTGCATGGAACACTGTTTTCCATCCTTTGACTTTTAATCTGTGAGTTTCTTTTTGAGTCAGACATGTTTCTTGTATACAGCATATTGTGGGATCCTGTTTCTTGATCCAATACATCAACCTGTTTCTTTTGATAGGTGAATGGAGACCATTTACATTTATGGATATCACTTATATGTACTGGCTTGACTTTCCCATGTTGTGCTCCTATTGTTAGTTTCCTTCTTTTCACCTTTGTTTAATTTCTTGTCCAGCCTGGTGGTTTCTTTGTGTTGCTGTTATGGAGTTTGTGGTCATTTGATCTCTATCTAGGATGTCCTTCAGCACTCTTCTAAGCTTGGTTTAGTTGACATGAATTTCTTCAGTTGTCCTTTGTCGTGGAAGTATCTTGTTTCTCCATTAAATTTGAAAGACAGTTTTTCTGGGTACATCAGTCTAGGTTGAAAGTTGTTTTCTTTTAGGTTCTTTTAGGTCCAAGCTCATCTTAACCTGAAGGTTTGTGCTGAGAAGTCTGCCATGATTTTAATAGGCTTTTCTTGATAGATGAGTTGTGTCTTTTCTGTAACAGTTTTTAGTGTTCTGTTTTTGTGCTGCATGTCCGAGATCTTAATTATTATATGTCTGGGTATAGATTTATGTTGTTCATGGCTGTTTGGCATTGTATATTCCTCACTTATTTGTATATCAGATTTTTCCCCATGTTTGGGAAATTTTCTGCCATTACTTCTGTGAACAGCTTAGTTATATCCTTTGCATTGTCTCCTGCCTCCTCACTGATGCATATTAATCTAACATTTTTTTTCTCCTGGCATCATCTTGAAGCTGCTGGATTGTCATTTCATGCTGCTTTGTTGTTTTTATATGTTCTACCCTTTCATGATCACTATCTGCCATCCTGTCCTCAAGGTCCAAAATTCTATCCTCAGCTTCATTTGAAAGGTTTTGTAGGCTTTCAGTGCAATGTTTTTGTTTCTTGCATATCTCTTTGAATTTGTTTCATGGATTTTGCTTGTTTTCTGCATTGTTAATTCAAAGTTTCGATCAATTTCCCATGCTCCTGATTTTTAAATCTATTTCTTCTCTAGCTATGTTGAGCAACTCATTTTCTAAGATTGTTACTTTTGTCTTTACATAAGACATTATTCCTAATTTGAATTCCTCTATAGCCTCATGGATTTGTTTCTTTTCTTCATTTGCTATCTTTTCAGAGATTTCTGCATCTCACTATAAATGAATTTACTTGAAACCCTGACTAATGCATAGACTAATGCTTAAAGCAAAATACCTGAATAAAATACTTATTCATCAAATTATTTATTGCTTATATTTTTAAATTTTTTTTTGTTCTTAGAGATCGAAATCACAATCCTGGGATTTTCAGGCAGAGACAATGCTGCTGAGGTAAATCTCTGACCCTTGTTCATCAAATTTCACTCATTAAAAAGTTCATACACCATGATCAAATTAGTTTCATTTCAGAGATAAAAATGATTCACCATATGTAACTCAATAAACATAATGCAATAACTAAATAGATTCTGAAATATAAAACATATGATTTTCTGAAGAGATGTACAAAAAGCCCTTGACAGCATTAAAATTTCCTTTATGATAAGAATCCTGAATAAATTACATAGAGTAGTATCATAATTCAACATAGTAAAGCTAGATCCAAGAGCATGCCAAGTAGGAAATCTGAAGAGCTTATATCTAAAATCAGCACGGGATAATGGTGTGTACTTGCACAACTTATTCAGCATGGTACTGATTATTTTACTTAGAGCAATCAGGCAATAGAAAGAAATAAAAAGTATTCAAACAGAGAATGAAAAAATAAATTAACTTTGCAGAAAATATTGCTCTATAAATAAAAATCATGAAACACTCTGCCAAAAAAATTTCTGGAACTCAAAAAATCAGCAAAGTAGCAGAATACAAAATCACCATACAAAGTTCCATGTCTTTTATAAACACCAATAATGAACTGTCTGAATAATGAATCAGGAAAGGAATCCAATCCTCTGCAGTAAAAAAAAATAGGTAGAATAAAAGGTCTAACCACAGATGAGAAAAATATTTACAATAAAGATCATAAAGCTATGAAAGAAACTTAAGAGCAAAATAAAAGTTTCAAAGAGTTCCCATGTACATAGATGGGAAAAATTGATATTGTGAAGATGGTGATACTCCCCAGATGTATTAAAGATTCCACACAGTGCCCATGATATTTTTCATGAAAAAAAGTCCTGGAAGCTTAAGGAAATGCAAAAGATGCTGCAGAGTCAAAGCAATCTAGAGTAAAATGACTAATCTTAGAGGATTCAAAATGCCTCTTTTCAAAACAGTAGAGTCATTGTGATGAAAACAGTATTTTATTCACATGCAAATAAACATAAAATAATGGAAGAGAATAATGTACCCTGAAATAAATACATGTATATTTAGGAAATTAATTCACAGCAAACATGCAAGAAACATTTATGTTGTAATGGCATGTTATTTTTCTAAATAAATAGCCCTGGAAAATGAAATGACCATAAGTAGAACATTGAAAATAACAATCTGTCCTTCATTGGGAAGAAAATGCATTCAAAAATGATCAAACACATTATATACTACCTATAGCTTTGTGGCTACTAGGAGACACCATAGAAGAAACATTTCAAGTTAATTGCACAGACGAGGATTTCCTGGGCTAGACTCCAATAGCTCAGGAAACATAAGTGAAAATTGTCAAATTAGATGACCACATTTCTCCTTGTCAGAGATTAGTGAGCATCTGATCAACTAGAAATTCATTTTATGGACCATTCACAGGTTCACTGGAGCAAGGTCTTGCACTTTTTCACTCTCAGCTGAATATGTGGAGTTCATACTTCACCTCAAGAATCCAGAGAGTGGGAACCCAGTGAGCCTTGAGCCAGTAAGTACAGCCAGCTGGGTTTAGTGCTGGGTAATGGGGTTATCATGAACCCAAGCACAGACAGGTGGGAAGACCCATATGACCATCATCACGGGTGGAGTGAAGAAGATAGTGAAACCTCCCCATAGCTAACAGGCTGTACTGGTGCAGAAAGGTGAACCAGGCCCCTGACTTAGTGGAAAAGCAGTGGCTCAAGATGGAGCAGAAGCTGGATTCTCTCTGATATTGCCATGGTCATATAAACACCTGCCCTCTTCCCCAGAATTATTGCACTTTGTCAGTACCATGTTAATGAATTTTCTATGTTCATTAAGAAAATTCATCTGTAGTTTTCTTCTTAATTGGGTCCTTTTCAGCTTTTGCAGTGCTAGGACCCAGGAATGACTTTGGGACTATTCCTTTTCTTTAAATCTTATTGAAATATTTAAGAATGATGGAAGTTAGATCATTCCTAATATTCTTGTAGAGTTCAACAGTAAATCCACTTAGACATGGACTTTTCTTAATATTTTTTATAACTCAATACCATTTATTAAATTCTTCAGGGTTTGTTATGTCATATTTCAGTTCCAAAGATTCTAGTAATCTATGCTTTCTTCTGAATTGTCTAGTTTATTACATTAAAAGTTATGAAAGTAGTTGCAAATTATCTTCTGTGTTTCAGTGCTGTCTGTTTCTTTTCTTTCTACATACTGATTACATGTATTTGGGCCTTTCTCTATTTTTGGCTGGTGAGTTGGCTAAGACCTTTCTATGTTTATTTTTCCTTTCCAAGATCCAGATCTTTAATTCATTGATTGTTTCATTGTATTTTATTCTCAATATAATGTTTCACTCATATTGTTATAATTTCCCTTCATGTACCACCTTTGTATTTAGGTTAATCCTATTTTTAACACCTTGGTGGTGCATCCTAGATTATTTATGTAGGATTGTTCTGTCCATGATTTGGGGATTCTCAGCTGTAAAATTTGCTCCTAGAACAGCTTTCACAGTGTCCTGTAGTTTCCAGTACATTGTGCTGGTCCTGATTCTAGGAACTGTTTAGTTCCCCAATTTCTCCTAAAGACAATTCAGGATTGAAGAGTAATTTCCCTCTTAGCCCATGTTTTCATAAAAGCATAAATGATATGGATTTCACATTTTGATTGTAGTGTGTAGATGTAGAAATGGATCAAGAGATACAAATTTTTGTGAGAACAATATATTGAAAGAAGTTAAGACTAAGGAAGGTATTTTGATCTTATGACTCAGAGGTTATCATTTAATTTTCTCAATGGTGCTGAGTTATGGATTTGAGTTTCTGAATTCAATGCAAATACCCTTTACACTGCAAGGTCAAGTCCAGGTAACTATCAACATTTCTGCACCTGTGACTGAGATGAAAACATGTGTGAACTATATAGGTAATGTTCTCTGACTCAATTTGAGCCTCAGCATGTGAAGCTGCACCTACTTATCTTGAACTTTTGAGGGAATTAATGATGCTAAAATGTTCTATCTAAACTGGGACTGTTTGAGACCATTTCACAAATGGTTTTGCATTCAGTCCTCCAATGTAATTTTTTAGTATCACTCTAAATGACATTCATGCAAGTAAAATATTGGTATAAGCTTGGGATCCAATCTGCATGGTAGGCGTTGGCTGCTGGGGATGTCCTGTCAGTAGATGTTTGTGAAATTATTGTCCATGGAGGTTGAGAGGCTGATCAACAGCATCATGTTCTTTCTTTCTTTCTTTCTTTCTTTCTTTCTTTCTTTCTTTCTTTCTTCTTTCTTTCTTTCTTTCTTTCTTTCTTTCTTTCTTTCTTTCTTCCTTCCTTCCTTCCTTCCTTCCTTCCTTCCTTCCTTCCTTCTTTCTCTTTCTTTCATTTCTCTCTCTCTCATCTCTCTCTTTCTCTTTCTCTCTCTCTCTCTCTCTCTCTCTCTCTCTGTCTCTCTCTCTCTCTCTCTGTCTGTCTTTGATATGGGGTTTGGTATAGTGTGCTGGATTTGACCCCACTTTGTAGTCAACCTGGCCTCAACATTGCAGAAAGTCTCCTGCCATAACTGCATGAGTGAAAGGATGATAAGAATGCACCACTACAGCAGTATCAATACATTTTCTTACCTGTGTTTTTCTGTCTTTGTAGATTTTTTTTGTCAAGAGACAAAGTGGGTGAGAAACTGAGCAGCTAGCCTGCCACCCTGGTAAGTGGCTGTGGTCTGGCAAGCCGTGGCCACCCCAGAGCAAGAACCAGCAGTGTCTCTTGAGATCCATGCCATGTTGAGACTTAGGGTGATGGGAAACTGAGCAACCAGCCTGCCACCCTGGTAAGCAGCTGTATAAGCGGCTGTGAGTCTACCCGCTCATGGGCTGGGAATCAAACATCCAATCTCTCCCCCACCCTATTAGCAAGTGGGAGCCAGAAGTCTGAGCATCTCTTGGGAGGCTGATCATATGTAATGCAGCAAATAAGGGTGATTTTTTTCTACCATCTCTTTGAAGGCAAATATTTTTATCACTATTTTTGCTTTGTCCTGATTAATGGTGTTGCTATAGTCAATATTCTGTTTTGATAAGTTCTATAACATTCTGTATTTCTTTTGATTTTGCTATACCTGATTGAAAGAACAACTATTGTGAAGATAACAAAATATACATGGTACCTATTACTGTTTTCCCGGTAACCTGCTGTGAAGTTCTGTACCAATTTCATTACACTGTCTCAATTGGCTTCATTCCATCCTATTCTGTTATATTTTACTACCTTCAAATTAATAAGAAAAATTTTAAAAAGAGATAAAGTGGTATAGGTGGAGATGGGGAAGTTACCTGCCTAGGCCAGACCTTGCATCCCAGTTCTGGCTGAATTTTAAGAGTAAGAACTCAATGGACTAGTTTCCTCTTCAAATATTCCTTTTGCATTGCATAAAATTGTGGATAATTATGTCATCTCCTGTGAGTTGCTGCAGACTAAACTGCAGAAAGTCTAGCAAAATTCTGGCAGCCAGTAGATG
>PVJX010051996.1:0-10111 GCA_004027295.1 Dolichotis patagonum | reverse complement strand
ACACCCGGCTTTGGGGTGTTATTTTTAATGTAGTGTATGCATCTGAAGTATTTCTTAAAAAGCTTTTAAAAGTTAGCTAGATCAATGTTGTAGTAGCGCTGAAATTTCATGTTAGGGAGAGTAGTGCTTTTTGGTAGTCAGTGAAAAAATTCTTGTAGGCTCTCTAGCAGGTAAGAGATAACATGATTTGTGTGCTTTGTTTCAGCTTAAAATAGTGTTAATGCACAAAATGTTAGGTAACTGTGCTAATAGTGCTGGTATTGTAGACAGTAAGTTAGGCAGTAAGATGGGGCTGGAACCTCAAGGGAACAGTGCAGAGGATGAGAACACAGCACAACTGTGGCTGGAGGTACATCTGTCATAGGTCAGGCCTCAAGATAAAGACAGAATGACCAGGCTTACACACCTCTCTGAGGGATAAGCAGTAATTTTTCGATTATACAATTGGTATCACCTGGTCCAATAAAATCTAGACAGACCTCAGTCATCCAGGCAGATGACCAGGTCCTCCTAACCCATCCCTTCCTTAAAGGTCCTGGTTCTTTCCATGTGCACTTGCTATGTGACTAGAGCATTTGCCATGCTTGTTCAAGTCCTTGTACTGAAAAAACAAAACAACAAAACAAAAATCCAACAATACACTGTGACATAGGTGACTCCCAAAAAACAAAAAAAGTCACATGCACAAATACGTCACCTTGGTGATTTATAGTATCAAAAATTGCAAAAAATCTAAATTCCCTGCAGAGGGGCAATGGTTAAGAAAATTATGACATCATCAAGCCACTTAGTGGAGTGTGATGCAGCCCCTGAAATGATAAAGGAAAACAGAACTGTTTTGATACTATAATTACAATTAAATCTTTTTTAAAATGCTACCCATGAGGTTTATGGATGTAGCTCAGTGGTGGAACTCCTGCCTGTCATGCATGACACCCTAGGTTTCATCTCCTACTGAAAAATAGGCGGCGGGGTTGGGGGGGACTTCCCAAAAGATTAAAAATACTAAGTATGTAAAAATTTCAGGGGAAAACTGAATTAGAAAATAGAACCTCAGGCTCGGAGTGGTAATGCATGCCTGTAATCCCAGCACTTGGGAGGCTTAGTCAGGAGGATCACCACACATCTGAGGCTGGCTTGGGCTACATAGTGAGTTCAAGGCCAGCCTGAACTACATAGGGTGTCCTTGTCTCAAAAAACCAAAACCAACCAAAAAAAAAAAGGAACAACAACAACAACAACAAAATCCCCAACAACTCCCTCCACCAAAAAACACCAAACAAAAATAAATAGGTCAGGGACAGTGACTTACTCCTGTAATCCCATCTACTTGGAAGGCCAAGGCAGGAGGATAGCAAGTTCAAGGCCAGCCTGGGCAATTTAATGAGAGTCTGTCTCAAAATAAAAATTTAAAGCAAGGCTTGTAGCTCAGTCTTCCCTGGTTCAGCCCTCAGTATTTAAAAAAAAAAAAAAAGGTGATATAATAGGTGGACTTTATTTCTGTTTGTGTTCTATTGTCATGAAGCTCAATTAATGCTGTAATAATAATTGAAAATAAAAATAATAAAAGCATTTAAGAAAACTTTCTACATGCACGTTTCCTAGTCACAGGTTGAAATACTCACATGCGTGAGTCTGTGGTGAACTTTGCTTCCCTAAGATCTGCCCTGCCTCTCCTGGTTGGCACCATGCTGAGCTGGGCTGTGGGCCTCTCATGATGGGCTCATCTGTTGCCAGAAGCTAACTCTAGCCCTGCCTCTAGGACTCAGGTGGGAAGCTCAAGCCAGAGCAGATCCTGCAAGCTCTTGCCTGGCAGCACTGCAGTTTCAGGGATGAGCATGCAAATCACTTCTGGAATCATCTCACACTACATGGGATTAGGAAAGCTTCAGAAGAGTCAGGCTAGGCTGAAATTCACAGTGCAGCTGGCAGAACTGGAGAGCAGAAGCACATAGACCTTTGGTGATGACAGTAAGTCACACGTTTGTCAGCCCTGAACCTTGCTCAGCTTTGGATTTTTGTCAGCTAAACAGTAAAGTCCTTTTATGGCTTAGACCAGTTTTCATATGGTTTTACTTCATTGTAACACAGTCCTTATGTATTTAAAAAACACATTTTAAAAAAGATTGGCCTTTTCCTCCACAAAATTGAACTAAAAGAGGGAAATACTGGATGATGGCATCAAAAATCTGTGCCAAAATTTACATTTATTAAAATATAGTCTTTTTTTTTTAAATATAGTCTTAATCGTGGTGGTACACACCTGTAATTCCAGCACACGGGAGGCTGAGGCAGGAGGATCACTGCAAGTTCGAGACCAGCTTGGGCTACAAAGTGAACTCAAGGCCAGCCTAAACTGCATAGTGAGACCCTGTCTCAAAAAAAAAAAAAAAATATATATATATATATATACCACACATAGTATGCATATCATGTTTATTCATTTACACATACATGTATATTCCTCACTCTAAAATTGTCTATAGAAAGAATATTTAGTATGGATTGAAAAGGAGGAATGCATGAGAAGAAGTCAAACGAGGTGTTAAGGATATAGTCCAGTGGTGGGGGGTGTGCTTAACACATACATGGTTCTAGGTTCTACTTTAAGCACCAAAAAAAAAAAAAAAAGTCAAATGAAATTACCTCATTTTTAACATTGCTTTTGTCCTTATGCTTTCCCATGTACCTTTCATAAAAACCAACAAGCCCAGTGGTCTCTCAAGTTAGCATCTCCTGACTTCCTGGTGAGTTTCTCTTACTCACAATGAGAGCTAGGCGACTATCTCATGTGCTTTTTCTTTGTGCTAACTGCCAGGAACCAGAGGCCTTGTTCTTATTTACAGTGATTTTTCTTACATTTTCTGGTATAGGTTATCTTTCCCCTTCTTTTCCTACTCCTTTTTCTGTCTTCTTATTGTGGTTCTAATGACTCACTTTTTATTATACCTATATTTTTTAAACGCAAGCTGGCTCAGATCCCTTTTAGAGCCAGGTGGGGCAAAAACGTACTGTTATTAAAGGAGTGTGGAAGTTATAATTATTATGAATCATCATCTTCATGAGCTTGGTGCTAACCTGGTTTTAGTCATCCTGTGCTTGCAGTAGAGACTGGTCCTGCCTTTGCTTTTGAACTTGTGCCAGTGCTTCCCAGCTCACAGCCACAACCGAAGCCAGCACAATACTTTGTGCCTTTCCTCTCCCAAGAGACTGATGAGCATATTCATTGCCCCTGGTTACAGCTGTCCTTTTCTGTCAGCACCCTCTTTGGCCAGGAAAGGGATTCTTTCCCTCAGCTAACTGACAAGGAGCTGCAGAGACCTGGGTGCTCTACTAGGAAAGGTATGGTTCCTTCATGCATCTGAACTATTCTGGTGTTGGAAATTGTCTACCTTCAATATCCTGACACTCAGAAGCCAACTATTCCTGCCTGAACTCCAAAGAGAAGCATTGCTTTTATCTTTATGCTGTCCTGTATGCATTGAGGATGCCTTCTAGCTATCTGGGAATCTCTTCCACCCTAATCTCAGCCCTAATGGCCACTGTACAAATACAATGTCACTTTTCCCTCAGTTTACCAAATGTTGAAAAGTCAGAAATGTTTTGGGGAACCAGTTCTATAAACCAACACAGCAACCTCTCCCATGGCTTCTGCTTGGTCCTCTGCAACAGAAAAGTAGAGCGTAGTAAGGCTGGCTGGGGAAGCAGGAGTGACCTGTTAACTACAAAACGAAGACATGCATGCAGGATGGTTCCCAAAGACCTGCAGGTGGACTTGACTGAGAACTCAAGTGCATTTTCCATAGGACCTGACATCAGCCCAAGGAGTGGGTGATGCAAAAAGGATGGTCCATATTGAGGTTTTGCTGTTATGTTCATTTAGCATGATGGCCACCCTCACATTATGGGGTGCACTTCTTTTCCTACCTTTTATAAAACTTTGCTACCATTCATTCTTGTCTTGACCAACTCTTTGCTCAGGACAGAAATAACTTAGAAACCACCTCCAGAAACTTCCCCAAAACTGGTACTTACATATTACTCAGCTTGTTGAGAAATTCTGTGAAATACCCTTGCCCAGTTTTTGGCACATTAGATGCTGCTTTGTTTGTATGAGAAATTTGGGGTGGGGAAGACCTATGGTTATCATTATATCCTTAAATGCAATGTTTGAATGTATCCCTTTTTATTCCTCCCCAACAGTCACTCATAACAGCTGTGCCATAGCTTGGCTAAACACGGTAGTATCTTCTTGTCTGCTTACATCAGTCTCTGCCATGATTTTATATCAGGTAGATTATTTCAAGCAATGCCTTGATTTTTCCAGGTACCCCTTGTCAAATCGTGAATAAATGTTGTCTTGCCTCATCTGACATAGCTGCTATTTAATTGTTCCCCAATACCTTTCCTCCCCTTTTTTATAGAAGTATATTTTGGGACACATTTCTGTCCAACTAAACATCACATTATGCAGCTTCCCTTGCTACGAGGTAGAGTGGCCGGTTGTTAAGTTTTATTCACTGGTATGGAAGTGGAATGACAGGCTTCCACTTACCACTTCTAGCTCAACTCCTTAAAAGGAAGGGACATGCCTTTATCTCTACTTTCCTACTTCCTGGCAACTGGAGCACAGACATAGGGTAACAGATATAGAAGCCTCATGTTGTGGGTGGCAAAGGAGTAAGGCATGACAAGCATAGGCCCTGTGATTATGGAGGCTTGTGTTAGCCCACAGCTTCTCATACTCTCTAGAATGTTATGCAAGAGAGGAATAGACTTTTTTAAAGCAACTATCTTGCTATGTAGTTCAGGCTGGCCTTGAATTCACTATGTAGCCCAGGCTGGCCTCAAGCTCATGACAGTCTCTTGCCTCAGCCTCCTGAATGCTGGGATTATACACATGCATCACCACACCTGGATAAGAGGGAATAGACTTTTAATTTATTTAAGCCATTGTTATTTTGGTTTTGTTGTTATAACTAAATCAATATCCCAAATGATGATTTTACATGAATATATCCATGTCAGATAGGTACTCTACAAAAGGGACTTTTTTATTCTATGAAATATTAAAACAAGTTTTTATAATCAAATAATAAGGGAATACCAATAATTACTACACCATGTATTGTTATCTTCAAAATATTTACTTAGATTGCAACTGGTATTAACACACCAGTTAGTACTCTTTCCTCAAAATCTTTCTGCAAAAGTAACTTTTCCAAGAAAATCAGAATAGGACTAGAGAGAGAGAAAAAAACCAATAAAACAAAATTCTTACACTTAGAGGAGTGAAGTCTAACCATAGATCTTTCAGTTAAAATCACTTACTAGGTATGCATAACCTTTCCTTCTCTTAGTAGAGAGTGCCCTCCCCTACTCCTCAAAAGAACTTTTATTATTTTTTCCTTCCTTCCTCTCCTTCTCCTTCTCCTTCTCCTTCTATTTCTCCCTCTCCCTCTCCTCCTTCTCCTGCTCCTCCTCCTCCTTCTTCTTCTACGGTGATTTCTTCTTCCATCTCTTCTTTGCTGCTATCCCACTCACACATTCTGGTTAATGTTATTGGGTGATTCCAAGTTGGATTTCAGGTAATTCACACATCTTGATGGGCAGTAGACAAGAAAAGGTTACAACCTAGAAATGAGGGAAGGGTTATGTCCTCGGAGTATACATTGAGAGATTGTAGAAAACCAGTGTGTTCCACAAAAGAATGTCCCCAGAGATGACAGCTGAAAGAACTAGGTCACTCTCACCTGCCCCAGAATCAAATTGTATGAGCATTTTCATGCCTTTATGACTTAGGCTCAGAAAATTGAAGTTCAAGAGAATCTAGGACCATATATGTCTGATGTGTTCTCAGGGCCAAAGAGTTTTGTGACTTTCTGCTGGTGGGAACTCTAAATTCATCTGTGACCTACTGGGTTGTTCAGAAGGGTGTTATTTAATTTCCATGTGTTTGTGAAGTTCTTGTGATTTATTTTGCCATTGGTTTGCAATTTTATTGCTCTATGGTATAATAATATCATAGGATAATTTCAAATCCTTTGAATTTACTTGAGCATGCTCTATGAACTAGTCAGTGGTCTATTTTGTAGAATGTCCCACATGCAGCTGAGAACAATGTGTACTCTGTAGGCATCTACTAAGTCCATTTGTTCAACTTTCTAGTTCAGTTATAATATTTCATTGTTGATTTTTTTGTCTAGTTGATCTATTTGTGACAGTGGGGTATTCAGAACCCCAATACAATTGTACTAGTGCTTATTTGATTTTTCATGTGCATTAATATTTGCTTTATATTGTTAGGTATGTTGGTATTTGGTTCATATATATTTAAGATTGTTATTTCTTCCTCTTAAACAGTTCCCCTTACAAAGATGTAGTGACCTTCTTCATCTCTCTTCATCAGCCATGGTTTGAAATCTATTTTTTCTGCAAATAAAGTGGCTACCCCTGCTTTTTTCCAGGCTCCTGTCACATAGAGTATTGTTTTTCATCCTTTGACTTTAAGTCTACAAATTTCTTTTTGAATTAATGCAGCATAGAATTGAATCTTGCTTCTTGTATGCAGCATAGAATTGAATCTTGCTTCTTGACCATTCTGCCAATCTGTTTCTTTTGATTCGTGAATTGAGATTATTACCACTGATGGTTATAACTGATATGTATTGGCTTATCCTTGTCATGTTATTTTGCTGTTGTTGGATCCTCCCTTATTTCCCCCTCTGTTTGCCTGGTGAATTTATTCTGTTGGGGTTCATGGAGCTGTAATCTTTGTCATTTCTTTCTAGAATATCTTTTGGAATGTTTTGGAGTGTTGGTTTGGTGGTCATAAATCTCCTCAAGCATTCTTTGTCATGGAAGTATATTATTTTTCCATCAACTTTGAAAGATAGTTTTGTGGGGTACATTAATATGGGTTGAACGTTATTTTTTTTAGGGCTTTAAATACTTTACTTGAAGTGTTCCTTGACTTGAGGGTTTGTGTTGAGAAGTTTGCTGTGTTTCTGATGGGCTTTCCTTTATAGGTGATTTCTTTCTTTTTTGTATTAATGTTTTGTTCTTGTGTTGAATTTCTGGAGTCTTGACTATTATATACCTTGGTGTAGATTTTTTTTTTCATGGCTAATTTGGGTTTATATGCCTCTCTTATCTGTATGTCAAATTCTTTTTCCCTGCTTGGTAAATTTTCTGCCATAACTTCTGTGAACTGGGTTTTTATGTCATTTTTGCTATTTTCTGCTATTTTGTTGCTCTGATCAATCCTGTGTTATTCTTCTTTGCATCATCTAGCTGAAGCTGGATTTATTTCTTGTGGTTCCTTACTATTTTTAAGAAATCTTTCTTTTCACAATTGCTAACTGCAATCCTTCTTATATATCTGAAATTCTGTTATATTGACTCATTTTGCCGCAAATACTTTCAATGGAATTTTTAATCTCCTGGATATCTTTTTCAATCTGTTTCATGGACTTCACTTCTTTCCTGTGTTGAGTGTTCATAGTTCCCATCATTTTCCTAAGTTCCTCCACTTTTTAAAAAATCTGTATCTGCTCTAGAGTCACTAACCATGTTTTCCATTATGGTCACCATCTCTCTAGTTATCTGAGAAATTATTTCTGATTTGATGTTTTTTTCTAGAGCTTTGTTTATCTGCATTGTTGCTTCCACTGTTACCACTTCCCAGAGTCCAGGTGGGTGGCTTTTGGATTGTCCTACCACACTGCTCCCTAGATTTGCCTTTGGTAAGCTGGGAGTCTGGGGTTGCATCTTGTTTAAGTGTCTTCTCATTTTTTAGTGTAATTCTTGGGTTCCTGCTTGTAAATTGCCTGTGGCAAGTAGCTTTTTTGCTAGTGTTTAGAAGCTTCTCAGAGGTGTCTTCTAGGTGCAGCTGGCCTTTGGGTTTTGAATCTATTGCAAGATCCTACCTCTTGAGGAAAAGAAAAAAGTTATATCATGTATAGGTACAAATTCTCTATGGTTATCATTATGTATATCTAAAATGTACCAATAAAATCTAATGTAAAAAAATATTCTACCTCTTCAATATACTGGGGATAAGAAGCTGTTGCCTACTTGGCCCAGCCCCTGGTTCTTTGGTACTGGTCCACAGTATTTTTATGATCCTTGGGCAATTTCTGTCTTGGCATCCCATGAAGAACAACTAATTAGAACAATTATGTCACCTTGGCTAACGTGTAGAAATCAGCAATAACAATAGTATCAAATACAGCCTAGAAAGTGACAAACTGAAGTAATGATTAATTTTCCACTTTTAACTATATGAGCTAGAATTGTGGTCTTATACCAAAATGTAAAACAAACCAGAAATATATTTTTATTTTAAAGAGAATAAAACAAAACAAAACACAATAAAGTAAATCAGAACAGAACAATGCAAGCAATACAGAACTTCAACACAAGATAACAGGAGATCAACAATGGCTACCATAATCTCTCTCATTTTCTTCAAAATAGCTGTCCATACCTTCACACATAATAAAATCAAACAATACAAAACAGACTAAAATCAATCAGAACAAAAGGATGAAAGCATTATAGGACTTTAAAACAAGATAATAGGAAATGAACAATGGCTATTATAATGTCTTTTGTTTTCTTCAAAATCACTGTCCATACTATCACACATAACAAAACCAAATAAAACAAAACAAAATAAAACCAATCAAAGCAAAATAATGAAAGGACTTCAAAACAAGATACCAGTAAATCAACAATGGCTGCCATGGCTTGTTTTCTTCAAAATAGCTGTCCATACTATCACACATAATAAAATCAAACAAAACAAAACAAAACAAAACAAAACAGAATAAAACCAATATCAACAAAAGAATGAAAGTATTATAGGACTTCAAAACAAGATAATACGAAATCAATAATGGTTACAACAACATATCCCATTATCTTTAAAATAGCTGCCAGTACCATCAGACACAGTAAAATCTAACAAAACAAGACAAAATAAAACCAAACCTAAGAAAATTATGAAAATGACACAAGAACTTGAAACAATATAATAGGAAATTAACAATGGTTATCACTTTCCCTTTTTAGCTGTTACCTCCCTAACTTTCATAAAATCTGTTATGCTTTTCAGATCCCATAACTCCTTCAGTTTTTTATGCAAAGGAAATAAGTTGGTGTCCACCACCAAATGGTCTGAGTCCAAATCATTTCACCCATGAGCATGATCTCCAATTGCATCCATTTACTTATAAGAGGCTCAAGATTATCCTACTTTATAGCTGCTAGCTTTCCAATGTATAAAATTACCATATCTTTCTTATCCATTCTGTGGTTGATGGGCAAGTTACCCTTCCTTTTTCTGGTCTCCTGTCACATGAAACAATTTGTTTTCTCTTTTTTGAGTTTCAGCCTATAAATTTCCTTTCAAGTTAAATGTGTTTCTTGTGTACAGTATATTGATGGATCTTATTTCTTGATTCACTCTCCCTGTGTTTCTCCTTATTGGTGAATTGAGACCATCTACATTAGTGGTTACAACCGGCATGCATTTTTTCACCTCTGCCTTGCTATCCTCCTGTTGTTGGCCCTCCACTTTTCCCCTTCGTTCAATTGCCTGTCCTGTTTGGCAGTCCTTCTCTGCTGCTGTTCTTGGAACCATGATCATCTGTATCTCTCACTAGAATATCTTTCAACACTCTCTGTAGGGTTGGTTTGGTGGTCATGAATTCCTTCAGTTGTGCTCTATCATAGAAGTATCTTATTTTTCCATCAATTTTGCAAGATAACTTTGCAGAGTACATCAGTCTGGGTTGGCAGTTGTTTTCTTTCAGGATTTGAAACACTTCACTCCAAACTCTTCTTGACTTGATGGTTTGTGTTGACAAGTCTGCCATAATTCTGATTGGTTTTCTCTCATAGGTATTCTTTTTCTTTCTTTAATAGCTTTTAATATTCTGTTCTTGTGCTGAATTTCTGGGATCTTAATTATTATATGTCTAGGTGTAGATTTATTTTGGTTATGGCCAGTTGGAGTTCCATATGCCTTACTTATCTGCATACCAGATCCTTTTCCCATGTTTGGGAAGTTTTCTGCTATTACATCTGTAAATAGTCTTTTTATTTC
>PVJX010051995.1:0-10146 GCA_004027295.1 Dolichotis patagonum | reverse complement strand
GTCATGTTTTTGGTTCCTTCCATACAAGTGTACAGTGTAATTCCCAGACCCTTTTCTTGTTGTTTAAGGTTCCTCTAGAGGGTGCAGGCTAGGAGCTTTAGCCCTCTTCAATAGGTTATCAGAGATTAGAGTTCACCCAGGGGCAGTGTGCGCTAGCTCCTCCCTTGTGGGCCAGTCAACCTTTGCAGGCCTTCACTGCGTCAGTGTGCACTGATCTCAGGGTAACTGGGTCCCCGCCAGGGGCGTGGCCTAGTTCAAGCAGATTCCACCAATCCGCTTGGCGAGGGGAATAACCAGCTGAAGCCACTTCCTTATGGAGTTAGGGCTGTCCTGCCCAAATCCAACATGTCGTCCAGTCGGTTTCCCCTTTCCCGTGGGAGGGTCTTATTCTCATCACTCACTGTGTCCCCAAGAACTGCTGGACTGCCCGACCTCCGACTTCAGCGCGGCTGAGGTGGGAATTCATGGTGCCCCTGGGTGGGTCGTGTGAAGTGCCGGTCCCAGCGAGCTGCACGCCGGGCTGTTCAGCTCCGGGCTCTGGCGGCTCAAGCCAGTTGCTTTAGCACGGATCGCTTGTTCAGGTCGGGTGGAATTAAGGCGTCTTGAGGCGGGTGCCGTGCTCGCTGATCTTATCTTCACTAATAGTAGCCCCAGGACCTCTTATTCGAGCGGGTTTTTGCGCTTTAGTTTCTTTCTGTGTTGTGAGAGTCTATCTCTCTCTGTTTGGGTCTCTCCAGGATGTTTTATTCTGGCATTTGAGCTGTCTCTCTCAGAGAGGGTCTCTCTCCTGCTACCTACCAGTCCGCCATCTTGTCTCCTTCAAGTTCCTTGCTCTTTGATGCCAGGCTGGTCCTGGGGAACCTTGGTGTTGGGCCAGGAGAGCTTCCCTAGCTGGGGGCTGCATGTCTGGTAAGAGGGGTCCTCCGTTGACACCACCCTGGCTGTGTGACCCCAGGCAAGTCCTGCCTCTCTGGGCCTCCCTCTGAAATGCCTACTCAGCACCTGTCTTGCAGCTCACAGATGGGCAGCTGGCAGGCGCACAGGGAGGTGGCACCCACCCTGGCCTCGGGGCTGGCACTGGGGCTCACACCTGTCCCTTCATGCCCACGGCTGCCCTCAGGTGTTCTCCATCGTGGTGTTCGGCTCCATCGTGAACGAGGGCTACCTCAACAGCCCCTCGGAGGGCGAGGAGTTTTGCATCTACAACCGAAACCCCAACGCCTGCAGCTACGGCGTGGCGGTGGGCGTGCTGGCCTTCCTCACCTGCCTGCTCTACCTGGCCCTGGACGTCTACTTCCCCCAGATCAGCAGCGTCAAGGACCGCAAGAAGGCCGTCCTGTCTGACATCGGCGTCTCGGGTGAGCCCTGGCAGCGGGATGTGGTCAGCACCCTCTCCCCACCTCCCGCCGGGGGGACTGAGGAGCAGACAGACAAAGGGACAGACTGGCGACAAGGGCAGGATGAGGCCACTGCAGAGTCTGGGCCCTCAGGACAGAACAGGGCCCTCCAGGTCGGGGACAAGAAGGGACTGAGTCGGGCTTTGCTTGAGTGACCCTCTGCACCCCTCCCCGGCGGAGCCTCAGAGAACGAATGAGGAGCAGCTAGACACCCAGCACACAGTCAGTTCCTGGGAGCCTCAGTTTCCCCTTTGCCCAGGGCTGGGCAGGTGGATGTGACCTGCCTGCCCTTTGACCTTCAGAAGTGGCCGCTGCCGTAGGCTCCCTCACTGCTGTCCCTCAAGTCTCAGGAGTCACCTTGGTGGATACTCTGTCAAGTGTCAGAGCTGTGTGTCAGCCACCCTACCCCCAGACTGGGGCCTCGGGTGTCTGGGGAAGGCTCTCCCCCTTTTCTGGGCCTGGGCCCCTTACCCCTTCTGGAAGGAACCAGGACTAAATTTGAGGTTTGCAAACTTCCACAGAGCCCCAGAGTCCCAGCAGTGCCTCTGTTGCAGCACATACTTTATCCTGGGCAGCATGGGGCATCTCTGAGTGACCCTGCTAAGTCCCCAGGTCACCGCTCTCCAAGGGCTTTGTGAGATCGCAAGGTACTTCCTGGCAGTCGAGGTCTAGACTCACCCAGGCTGAGATCCCCAGATCTCTGGACACCTGAGAAGGTGGAAAGCAGTGATCCTCTACCCTGAGGGCTGCCAGACCCCGGGCTGGGCTGTGGGGCCCAAGGCCGGGGTGTGCTGGGAATGGGTGTCCACAGAGGCAGAAGAACAGCGCCTGACTAATCACCTTGCTCTCTCTCCCTCCTGCCCCTCTCTGCTGTCTGGTGCTGTCTGCTCCTGGCCCTCCCTGTCTGCCCCTCCCCTGTGGTCCCTGCTGCCTCTGCTTCTCACCTGTACCTTCTCACCCACCTCTGTCCCCCTGGCCTCGCCTGGGGGGGCATGGGAGAACTGCTTTTGAACTGCCCCGTTCTTCTCTTCGCCCTGGTGTGTCACCCCCACCTGTTGTGCCTGGCTCTGGGGACCCCCAGCCTTCTGGGCCTTCCTCTGGTTCGTGGGATTCTGCTTCCTGGCCAACCAGTGGCAGGTGTCCAAGCCGAAGGACAACCCACTGAACGAAGGGACCGACGCAGCCCGGGCCGCCATCGCCTTCTCCTTCTTCTCCATCTTCACCTGGGTGAGTACAGCACTGTGAGCCCACACCCCAGGCCCCAGCGGGCAGCTCCGCACCCTCCCAGCCACCTAAGGGGTCACAGACCCCCCTAGGACTCGGGATGGCGTTTAGAACCCCTTTAAGGGCCGGGAAAGTGGAGGACCAGACAGGAAGGTGAGGCTCCAGGACTTGAGGCTAGGAAGGAACCAGGAGACCATATTATAGCCTGGAGCAGCCCCAACTATCCTGGCTCCTGTCTTCCATCTGGAAAACGATGGGAAGGAGGGGGAGGGCTCACAAACCTGGGTGCTGGTGACTCCTGCCTGCCCGTCCTAAGAGAATCCCTTCTGCTTGGCTCCTGTTGCCAAGCAGGGATGGGGGTCTGCAGAGGCCAGCCCTTCTAGTTTTCCCCCAAGAAGCCAGAAATTGGAGTTTTTATATGAACTCTGACCTCTATGTATTGCTAGTTTATTCAAGTTTTAAAAAACGTGAGTCAAAGCATGGCCCTGGGTCCAGCAGACCCGAGACCAGTCCTGTGCAGGTGCCAGCCAGATGGTGGACGCCCTGCAGCTCCCCCAAATGCTGGCCCCTCTCCCTGAGTCTGAGCTACCTCCTTTCTTCTGTCCTTCTCTTCCTCCTGCAAGATCCAGGGTCCCTTCAGCTCCAGGTCCCATCCCCAGGGCTCCTCCTCCCCTGTCCACAGCTCTGTCCCCTGCAAGCCTCTCACAAGGGGGCCAGTAGACTGGCAGCCAGCCCTCCCCCTCACGGTCCCTTCTCTGTCTGGGGTGACTCCCGTGCCGTACTGAAGATCAAATCCAAGGGTGCTGTGCCTCTGAGCTACACCCCTTTTTTCATTTTGAGACAGGGCCTCACCCAGCTGAGTCTCCTGCCTCAGCCTGCTGAGTACCTGGGATTGCAGGTTGGCCCACCGCACACACTCATTTCTTTCTCTTGTTCGGGGGGCCCCTGGATATCCACTTTCTTCTGCAACATCCAGCCTCCCTGTACAGTATCGGGGAGGTAGAGACTGCAGTCCAGGTCCTCGTAGGCCAGCTGTGGTCACTGTGGCTCTTGATGTCTTCAAGCCTGGCCAGGAAGAACAAGGTCACCCCAGGGGATCCCAGTCCAAAGAAAGCACCTGAGAACTGCGGACCACGCAGCCTCCAGGGAAGAGATTGGAAGCTGAGCCGCGACATTGGGCGGGGCTCAAGGGAGGAGTGAGTGATTGGATACAGGATTTCTGGGGGCGGAGCCAAAGCACTGGTTCTGGGGGGGGGCCTCTGCTGGCCCCCTGCTCTGTCCAGTCCTCCCCAGCGGCCTCACCCTGCTCTCTCTGGCAGAGTCTGACCGCAGCCCTGGCCGTGCGCAGATTCAAGGACCTTACCTTCCAGGAGGAGTACAGCACGCTGTTCCCTGCCTCGGCACAGCCCTAGCCAACTCCCTCGGCCTGGTGCCAGAAGTGTTGGGGACCCCAGGGCACTTAAGATCCACCGCTTACTACTCCCTTCCTTCAGTGCCTTCTCCTTCATTGCTGTGTGTTCATTCCTTCAGTAAACATTTATTGAGCAGCTGTTTTGTGCCTATGAAGAGTTAGTGTCCTTGGCCCCAGGAGCCCACAGGCTGAGGCGAGGGAGACAGACACATCAGAGCTGCCCCCAGACTCTTAGCGGGTTTGGAGGGGGGTGACTCTGCTTGCCAGGAGGTACCAATGGCCCAAGGTGCTGAGCTGTGGCCACAGTGTGATGGCCTGTCCACAGCTGGGGTGTGAAGGGTGATCTTGTCCCCCACCCCCACCCCAAGAGTAGCCAAAGGGATGTAGCCTGGGGTGCTGGGGGATTCTCGGCCTGGTCCTGGCTTCCCGGCTGGTGGACTGAGGGCCTCAGTCCTCTTCCTTGGACTGACAGCTGATGACGGACCAGCCTCTCAGGCTGGTTGTTCAGAGGGGACAGGCTGAGCCAGGGCTTGGCACAGGGATGCTCAATAAATGTCAGCTCTTGTACTTGTTCGCTCACTCATTCAGTCCGTCAGTCAGTCAGTCATTCCCTCCGCGAGCTGGGCTCCTCTGTAAGCTCTGTTTCAGCGGTGGTCTTCCTTCGCCTAACCCTCACTCTGCCGGAGAACTGGGGCCTGTGGGTCTGTACAGTTTCCGTCCCTGGGCTCAGCTGCCTGGGCGGCCCCGCCCACCCCTCCTTTCCACATGGGTGAGGAGCGGCTCCCAAGCCTTGCTGCTGAGCCAAGTGCACAGGGAGGAGTGTCCTGGCATCGGAGCCATACAAGTGCAGACTGCCTGCTGCCTGGGGGATGCTGCAGAGTGTGCCAGGAAGAATGCCAAGGTCCAGGTCCCTGGGCCTTGAGCAGGACTCCAGGGTCCCCCTCTACAGCCAGGTCTAGCATGGTCCTAGGCCTCTCCTTTGTCCCCGTGCTGTGGTCCTTTGAACTGCTTGGCTACAGGAGGCCTTGAGCAATACCCAGACCATGCTTGGTGCCTGGGCCAGAGCTGCTCCCTGGGAGGGTCCGCAGAGGCCATCTGCTCCAGCCCCTCTCCCCGACAATGGGGCCAGGAGCTCAGGGGACCAGGCCTGTGGACCCTTCTCTCAGGGAGTCATCCATTTGTCCATTTGGGTTCCTACAGGCTCACCAGCACTCAGCTGCCCCTATGAGCTCTTCCCCCCTCTACCGCTTGAGGCTCCAGCTCCAAGCCCCCGGCAGCCCTGTGATGACCCGAGGTACACTCCTCTGCCCCTCTTCCCAGGCCCCTGTGCTTTTCCTCCCAAGAAGGGCTGCCCTGGAGTCCTCCGGGTAACACCTGACCTGGGCTTCTGGAACCCTCTGGGACGGTAACAAGTGGACCCCGCTCCATCTGTTCACGATTGGCCATTTTGGGTTCCTGGTTGACTTAGTGCTCTGCAGGAGACTGACCAAAGGGAAGAAGTGGGGGGTCCTGGTCCAGGAAGAAGCAAGGCCCCTGTGTTCAGGGCTGGGCTCCAGCTCTCACTGCCTTCCCTAGGCCTCAGTCTCCCCAGCCCCCAACAGGAATGAGTGGATAGTGCTTCCCACTGCTGGCTGGCGGCCAGCTGCAAAGGTGTGGAGGAGCGTTCGCCATAAACCTTGAGGCTCTTCTTGTTTGTAGTACTGGAGCTTGAACCCAGAACATCCCCCGCTGTGTTTTGTTTTGCTTTGGTTCGGTTTGGTTTGGTTTTGGTGTGAAACAGTCTCACTAAGTTGCCCAACCTGAGCTCAGGCTTTGCAGTTCCCCTGTCTCAGCCTTCCAGAGTGGTGGGATTACGGGCGTGCACCGCCTCACCTGCTCAAGGCTGGTGTGAGTGACCAGTTTGACTCCTTAGTTAGGCATGGTCAGTGTCACTGTTCTTAAAACAACAACTTTACTGAAAAAGGTGTCCTGACACGGACGTGTACTGCAGTCACTGGTGCTATTCGAGAAGGGCTTCAGCGGTCAGACAAGACTGGCGGAGGTGCTTGTTGGAGTTCCCCGGATAGTCAAGGCTCTGGCAGTCAAAGCCAGGCCATCCTGAAACATCTTTCTGTTTTCCTCAGTTCCCTACCTTTGTTTGACCAGGTGTTTCAGGCTCAGCAACAGTGATGGAAATCCTAAATGACAGTGACTTAAAGATAAGTCTGGGAGGGAGCCCAGGCTGGCATAGTGACCCAGGGGTCTTCAGTGACCCCTCATGCTCTATTCTGGCAACTAGAGCTCCAGTCATTGTATATGCATTCCAGGCATCAGATCAAAGGGAAGGACAAAGACCATGGAGATAGCTCCTTGGTCAAAAGTTAGTCATATGACTATGTCTAGCTGTGAGACATAGAGGGATAGCATTTAGGAAACGCCAAGAGATCTCTGTGCTACTAAAAACATTTTCCCCATTCTGCATTAATATCCCCGAAGACACACTTTGAGAAGGCTGGAGACTTTTGGGCCCCCTTAACCTCCCACAGTGGAGAGGAACATTTCCGATGGCCTGGACCACACGGGGCAGGCGACCCGCGAGGTCTTCTGCTGGATGTCGTGGTTCTGGCCTCTGGATGGCGGTAGCTGCTGGGACAGCTTGGCTTTGCATCTGGTGCTTTGAGGATCTTTAACCCTGTGTCCCGTTGACTAACAACTACTAACCCAGTGCTCTTGTCTGTCTCTCCCCTAACCGTCCCCTCCCTCCCATCCTTGTCCCCATGGCCCATCCCCAGGCGGGCCAGGCCGTGCTGGCCTTCCAGCGGTACCAGATTGGCGCCGACTCGGCCCTCTTCTCCCAAGACTACATGGATCCCAGCCAGGACTCCAGCATGCCTTACGCCCCCTACGTGGAGCCCAGCACAGGGCCAGACCCCGCCAGTATGGGCGGCACCTACCAGCAGCCGGCCACCGCCTTTGACACGGAGCCACAGGGCTACCAGTCCCAAGGCTACTGAGCCTCAATGACCGCTTGCCCCACCCCTCCCTCCACCCCTGCCCCCCCGCCCCACCCCCTCTTTGCCCAGCACCTCCACACTTCCAGGTCGCTCCATGGAGACCCAGGGCGGCTCGGGGCAGGGATGGGGCTCCAAGTGTGGGAGTGTCTACCTGTGTGTGCCAGTGTGTCCAAGCCCAGGGGGGCCTAGAAGGTGGGACTGGGAACAGGGCATTCATTCCGTGTCCATGAGCACTCACAGCACTACTGGGTGCCAGGCCCATGCTCAGTATGGGGGTGAGGGGCAGTGCTGGTCCCTGGAAAGGGGACACTGAGATGTTGAAGGGCCCTGTCAGTACCAAGGTGGGGGGGTGGGACAGAGACGGGTATGGTACCCAGAAGTCTGGTCATGTGGGGGCTCAGTCCCAGCACACGGGCTGGCACCCCCAGATTCCCCCTATAATAGCCTGCTGGGCTTGTTGAGGCTGTCCCCACTGCATGGTGGAGGAAACCAACCCCTGGGGAGGACAAGGTCGATCACGCAGGGTCCCCCAGGCAGCTGGCATAGGGGCATGTCTACACCCAGGCCACCCAGATCTCTAGCTCCTGCCTGCTGCTCCCCCGCACTGTCTCCGGCCCCAAGCCTGGGGCTCCTCTGCTAGGTGTTACCCTCATTGTGGGGAATCTGGGGACCTCGGCCCCATGAGACACCCTGATTCTGCTGCAAGTCAGCTCTTGCCTAGCTGCTCACCCTCCCTGGCCTCCTGTCACTCACTGTCCCTGTGCTCTGCCTGCTCTCGGGAGATCACTGTCCTCGTCTCTCAGGCCAGGACAGGGTGGACAAGGAAGCCTCCACTTCTTGCCCTGAGTCACCCCACAGGTGCAGATTCCCCACCCTTGTAACCTCCCTGGAAATGGAAGTGACCTAGGACACAGGGTCAGGCTGGATTTGAGGTTGGAGCCCTATGGGCTTGGGGGGGGTCACTGGGAGCAATGGAGAGGGGCAGGTGGAGTCACAAGGCCGATGGTGCACGAACCTATGGGGGTGCCGCCCGGAGGCGGTGCAGGGAGAGCCTCAGAGTGGGAAAGGGGAACTGATGGCACCAAAGGCAGAAAGGGGCCCAAAGGGCCAGGCAGAGAGCCTCTAGGGATAGGAGAGCAGCACGCCTGTGTCCTGCGCACACTGGGGAGCAGAGCAGAGGAGCTTCAGGTGGCCCAGGGGGACAGGGTCCCTACCACCATCATCCTAGGTCTCCCAGGATCCAGCAAGTCAGACTACTCACTGGCCCCTGTGGCACCTGGACTGGGGAGCCCCAGGGTGTGTGGGCCTTGCCTCCCGGAGCTCCCGGCCCCTAGCAGGGCCGATAAGCACTAAACAAAGTAGAGTCTGCCTCCGGTGGGGCACACAGTTCACATGCACCGGGGCCGGGGCTCCTGAGGCAGGGCCCCTAAGGTGCAGGGGTGATGGGGAGAGGGGGTGCTTTAGGCAGACAAATACTGTCACGCTCCCCACTTAGGAGAAGGGGAAACAGGTGAGCACACGTGAGTCAGCAGTGAAGCACAGATCTGAACTCATCTGTTCCAGGCCCCCCAAGGGCAGCAGGGATGGGAGAGGCCCCTGTGTGTTGCTGATTTCCATTTTCCACATCTGAGGAAGGGGCTGTCTTGACCCCCCACCCAGTGCCTGCAGTGGGGACAGCACAGGGGTCAGTTATCTCTGCCCTGAGCATCACCAGTGGGGCCACAGTGACTGTGGGAGTGTTTCCAGCTGGCGAGGTTCTGTGCCCACTGCAGGAGGCTGGGATAAGTCCCAGCCCCACCAGGAGACTCCCGTGCTTTGGGCCCAGGAAGACACCATCTATCTCCATGGGTGCCAATCAGCTGCTGGCTGTGTTGGCTGGAGGGCAGGGTGCCCTTACCCTTCAGCTGTCCTGGGCATGTATTGGAGACCGGCCCTGCTGCTCCAGGCTGTGGGCATTTACAAGACCGCTGCCAGGGGTGGGGCTGCTGCGTCATCTCAGTAGGCACCCCTCACTCCTGGGTACAGCGTGGATACAGGCCCCCGGCATGATCCACCAGTGGGCAGGACCCTGGCAGGGACCCACAGTGGAGGGGAGAAAGACACAGGGAGGGATTGGGATGAGATGCAGAGCTGCTGAGGTAGAGCCATTACGGGGGGGTTCTGTCCCCACAGGCCAGCAGCACCTGTCACCCCCCTCCTGCTGCCCTCTGCTTGCCCTTGCTCCCACACTGTCCTTGGGGAAAGGCCCCCTGTAAGCCCTGTGGAGTTTGGGCCCCTTCTCCCCATCAAGCACAAGAGGGGGCCCAGGATACTGGGGTTCCACATAAGTTTAGAGCTGCAAGAACCCTTGGAAAGGTTAGAGCTGGGACAGGAAAACGGTGACTCGTGCTAGGTAGAGCACAGAGTGAGAGGTGGAGAGCCCAGGCCTCTGCTTTCTTCGCAGACACGGGCCCGGGTGGCTCCTGACACACCTGGGGGTGTGCCATTGATGGGCAGGCTCCCAGGAAGCAGCATCGGCTACCCACTCCGTCCTGCCCTGCTGATTCTTGGTCTTCAGAGACTCTTGGGGTCCCTGGCTTCTCTCATGTAACTAAGACCCCTGCTTGTTATGCTGGGGGACCCTAACCTTGGCCCAAGACCCTTTTGATTTTCGAAGGAGCAGAGGGGGAGACCCCACCCCAGAGTTTATGGAGGATGGCCTGGTCCAGCTGTCTCCCAGTGCTGCCCCTGCCCCAGCACCCCACACCCTGGAGCCCACAGCCCTTGCCTGGGTGCCCTGGCCCCTTTGCAGCGTTACTGCCTGTGTATAGTATAAATATATATATTTTCTATATATAAGATGTATAATATGAGGCTCCACAAATATATCTGTGTGCAGTGAAGGGCGGGCCCTGTCCCAGCCCCTGCTCTGGACCCCCACCACCTGGTTAAGTCTCAAGAGTGAATCCAGTGGCCCCGGGGCCCCTCCTTTATGACATCCGTCCATTTGTGGTGAACCAAGTGAAGGTGGTGACTCCTGGTGACATAGTAATAAAGTGAAGATTCAGAACCCACCAGCACGTCGCAGGCGCGTCCTCGAGTTTCTTTGTTCTCTGGAATGTGGCTTGGGTTTCCTGGCGCC
>PVJX010051994.1:0-10115 GCA_004027295.1 Dolichotis patagonum | reverse complement strand
CCTGCCCCCTTGGTAAGCACCTTCCTCTGGCGTGATCCAGGAAGAGACCCAGTAGTGTCTCTTGAGCCTACCAGTGTGTGGGCTTGGAATCAAACATCCCAACCTCCCCCAACCCTGTTAGCAACTGGGGACAGAGGTCTGAGCATCTCTTGGCAGGATGACTGTATGCAACATAGCAAATATGGGGGGCGGTCTCCTCTATCTTCTCTTTGAAAGCAAGTGTTGTTTTCAGTTTTGTTTTCATTATGATTAATTGCTTTACTGTATTCAATATTCTCTTTCAATTGATTTTATAATGGTCTGCCTTTGGTTTGATTTTGCTATACATAATTGACTAGACAAGTATTGTGAAGATAATGAGATATACTATCGTATCTATTAATGTTATCCCGGTAACCTGCTGTAAGTTCTGTACCAAAGTCACTGCACTGTCTCAATTGGATTTGTTCTGTCTTGTTCTGTTGCATTTCTACTACCTTAAATTGGGGGGAAAAAAAAGACAAAACAAGGCAGGTGCTTATGCCCCTGAGTTAAATCCCCAGCCCATTGGTAAAGATTTGACAGTTGTTTAAATGTATAATGTTAAGCTTAGGTTTATGAAAGTTGGTAAACCAAGTCTTATATTGTATCCTTGCCTTCATTCAATCTATTACATATACTTTCAGTGGAGATTTTAATCTCTTGGATTTCTGTTTGGATCTGTTTCATGAATTTTATTTCTTTCCTATGTTGGGCATTTATGGTTGTCATAATTTTTTTTAAATTTTATTTAAAGAGGAAAAACAAAGAAAACAACCAAACAAAACAGAAAAAGGGTAGCAACAATACAGAATTCCAAAGGCAAAAAATAAAAGAACAACAACAAAACAAAAACAAAAACACTAAGAAATCTGCCACTTGATAAGTTACATACTGTCATCTTTGGAAATAGTTGTTCAAGTTACAAAATTAAAGCATACAAAGTAGACATTCAAACAGTGACCTGTTAACAGTTCTGCTCAACAATCTAACAAGAATAGTAATATGGTCATCTATCTTACACACTTAAACATACATGCAGTTATATGCTTTAGAGCACTTTCTTTTCCTCTCTCTCTCTCTCTCTCTCTCTCTCTCTCTATATATATATATATATATATATATATATACATATATATGTATATATATATATAAAATTTTATTTTAAGGGGGTAAAATTAAACACAACAAAACAGAACAGAATGGGACATAAGAAAGCATAAATTTCAAAGCTATACAAGCCGAGATCTTTACTATCTGTCATATTGTCTCACATTCTCTTCCAAATGGTTGTCCATATCTTTGCATATGGGGAGCTCATACTAAATAAGATATCAATCTTTTCACAAGATGTGTAGTTTACTGGCTCCCACTTGCTAAGGGGGGGAAGGACACGGGACAGAGGACAGGATGACATGAAATGTTTTGTTCTCAGCTCGCGTCTCACATCCACCCCCCAGAGAGGGGAGGAGCTCCTTCTTCTCCCGGCACCCCAAGTCAACCATACAGTGCAGGTCCTGACGAGCCAGGGTCTCTCTCCTTCAGGCTGCCGAAAGTCTGCCACACTCTCAGCCGCCCCCCAGAGAGGGGTGGAGCTCCTTGTTCTCCCATCACCGCGAGTCAACAGCATGGTGCAGGTCCTGATGCACCAGGGTCCCTCTCCTGCAGGCCTCCCAAAGTCTGCCATACTCACCTGCTATTTCTTTCTGATGAATTAACCATTCCATTTCCAAAGTTCTGAAATGGCCAACAGACCACAGAAAGAATTCTCTTTAGGCTCCTGTTTGAAACCAGCACCTACAGCAATCAGCTGGCCTTGCTTCAGGGCCAAGGTTGTCATAATTTTCCTAAGGTACTCTATTTTTAAAATCCATATCTAATCTAATAGCTTTCATTTGTATCATTTCTTTTTAAAAAATTGTTTTTATTTTTTAAGAGAATAAAACCAAACAAATAAAATAGAATAAAGCCAATCAAAACAAAACAGTGAAAGTGATACAGAACTTCAAAACAAGATAACAGGAAATCATAATGGCTTTCATAATGCATCTTGTTATCTTCAAAATAGCTGTTGATACCATCAGAGATATTAAAATCAAACCAAATAAAACAGAATAAAACCAATCAAAACAAAACATTGGAAGTGATACAGGATTTCAAAACAAGATAATAGTAAATCAACAATGGCCACACTAATATCTCTTGTTATCTTCAAAATAGCTGTCTATGCAATCAGACCTAATAAAATCAAATAGAATAAAATAAAACCAATGAAAACAAAACTGTGAAAGTGATACAGGACTTTAAGACCAGATAATAGGAAATCAACAATCGCTTTCATAATGTCTCTTGTTGTCTTCTAAATAGCCGTATATGCCATCAGATATAAGAATATCAAACCAAACAAAACAAAGTAAAACCATTCAAAACAAAACAATGAAAATGATACAGGACTTTAAAACAAAATAATAGGGAATTAACAATGGCTACTATCTTCCCTTTTTAGACATTCACCTCCACTTTCACTTTTGCAATATCTATTGTACATTTTGAATCCTGCTAACTCCTTCAGTTTTTATACTAGGGAGACAACATGATGGTCACCTTTGTGAGTCCAAAGCATTTCACCCAAGAGCATGATCGCAAGTTACATCCATTTTCCTACAAGAGCCTTGTGATTATCCTTCTTTATAGCTGAGTAGCTTTCCATCATATAAAAATGCTGTATCTTTCTTATCTGTTCTGCAGTTGATGGGCAAGGTACTCCTGCTTTTTTCTGGTTCCTTGTTGCATGGAGCATTGTTTTCTGTCCTTTGACTTCCAATCTATGAATTTGCTTTCGAGTTAATGTGTTTCTTGTATACCACGTATTGAAGGATCCTGTTTTTGATCCACTCAGCCTGTGATTCTTGTTGGTGAATTGAGGCCATCTACATTAATGATTATGGCCAACATAAACTGGTTTGTCTTTGCCATAATTTTTTCCTGCCATTGGTTCCCTATTTTTCCCCTCTATTCATATTCTGCCCCACTGGGTTATATCACTTTGCTGCTGTTCCTGGGATCGTGGTCACTATTAACTCTCTTTAGAATATCCTTTAGTACTCTTTGTAGTGTTGGTTTGGTAGTCATGAATTGCTTCACTTGTTCTTTATCTTGAAGGTGTCTTATTTTTCCATCAATTTGGAAAGATAGTTTTGCAGTGTACATCAGTATGGGTTGGAAGCGATTTTCTTTTACGATTTGAAGCACTTCACTCCAAGCTCTTCTTGACTTGATGGTTTGTGTTGACAATTCTGTCATGATTCTGAGTAGTTTGCCTTTATAGGTGATCTGTTTATTTTCTGTAGCAGCTTTTAATATTCTGCTCATGTGCTGAATTTCTGGGATCTTGATTATGATATGTCACGGTACAGATTTACTTTGGTTATGGCTAGTTGGAGTTCTCTATGCCTCCCTTATCTGCATGCCAGATCCTTTTCCCATGTTTGAGATGTTTTCTCCTATTACTTCTGTGAATAGTCTTTTTATTTCATTTTGTTAACCCCTGCTTCTTTGCTGATCCCTATTACTCTTAAGTTATTTTTCTTTGCATCATCTTGAGGCCATCAAATTGTTATTTTTTGGTTCCTTGTTATTTTAAAGAGATCTTTCCTTTCCCAATTGCTAGCCACCATCCTGTTTTCAAGGTTTGGATGTCTGTCTTCAGTTTCATGTAAGTAGTTTTGCAATGGATGTTTTAAGTTTCCTGGATATTTCTTTAAATCTGTTTCATGCATTCCAATTCTTCTTTATATTGTTCAGTGTTTCCCTCATTCTCCTATGCTCCTCTTTTTTAAAATGATCTATGTCTTCTTTAGATATGCTCAGAAACCCTTTTATTATGTCTTTCATTTCTTCTTTTACCTGAGGTATTATATCTGATTGGATTTCTTTTACAGCCTTATGAAGTAGTTTCTTTACTTTAGTTGCCTTCCAGAAATTTCAGGTGTGACTTCTGCTTTCTTGCACTTGCATATCTTCTGGACTTCTTCTGTTTGGGCTAGAGGCCAGAGATCACCTTTCACTCCTTCATGTTGACATTTTTGTTGGTTCCTCTGGGTGAGCATGTTGTGGGATCCCAGGTGCTTCCCACATTGGTTACCCATCCACAATGTAGGAGGATGTGTGAGGCACCTGGTTTTCTCCTAATCGGAGTTCCCCAGAAAGGTGGTAGGGTATGGGGTGGACTTCTCCAAGGTATGGCTGGATGGTTCTCTTGGCTTGCACTGGCTAACTGTGGAAGAGTCTTGATGGCAGCAATCATGCATACAGGGGCTGGGCTGGTTGCTTTACACCTGTGCTGGCTACCCATGGAAGAGTCCTCATGGTGGCCTGCATGTACATGGGAGCTGGACTGGCTGTTTCTCCTATGAACCTGAGAGATTATTTTTTCTATAGCCTTTTCCATTTGCTTTTCCACATCGACTACTATCATTTCAGAAAGTTCCAGTGCTTGACTTATGGTTTCCTCTATTTCACTGTTCTCTGAGCTTGTCCTGGGTCAGGAGTCTGGGGATGCATTTTGCTTCTGTATTTTACCATTTTCTATTTTATTTTGTTTTCTTTGTTGTTGATTGAAAATTTCTCATGGTAGATAGCTTTATTGCTACTATTGAGGCATCCTTGGAGATGTCTGTTCTTCAGCTTCAGATAAAGGTGGTTCTTTATGTCTATTTCAAGAACCTAAATTCCATATTTATTGAGGAGGAAAAGTTGCTATTTGATTCAGCACTCAGTCCTTTTGTACTGGACCATGGTGATGATTATGACTCAATACAACCACAGTGTTTTTGTGTAACGAAGAAAAACTGATTATAACGTGTGACATCCTGGTTAAAGCAGTTCAGTTAGCAGTAGCAATAGTATCAAGTACAGTATGTACTTCCAAACTGTGGTAACCATTAACCTGATACCTTTGACCATAGGAGCAAATTCTATGGTTATATAACAAATTCCAACAGGTACCAGCAACTTTTATGCAATGGTTTTGCCCTTAGTGTAGTGATTTTACCCTGTTGCAGGGGTGAAGGTGATGTTAGAGGTGCAAGGGACATGGTAGATAAAGGACGTCAAATATAGCAGAAGCAGGTCTGGATGGCATAGGATGATCTCCCAAGTTTTGTGAAATTGGAGGGTACAAGAAACAAAGGATGAAAGAAAATAAAGGAGTATTGAAGTGAATCAGGAAGAAAAGAGACAATGTTTACTCATTTGAAAATATCATAAATTCAAAAGGTAGTTGAGAAAAGAGAGAAAGAATATGAGTAGAAGAAAACAAAAAGAAATGTAAGAAACCTAAATAATGAAGAAAGAAAGAAAAAGGAAAACTACAAACCCAAACCTGCGTGTCTGTATGCTGAAGCACCAGGCTGGTTCACCTAACTTACCAACTTCTGGCCCCTCACTACTGCTTCAGACTTTTCTGTGTTTCTGGATTCACCTGAGGCTTTATGTGCACTTTGGCTAGGGCCTGGTCTTGCAGGTCATGCCTGTGCCCCCATGCCCAGTCCTGGCCTTGTCTCTCTGGTTCCCTGGTTCACTTGCTGGTTTTGTTTATCATCAAATCGAACTTTTCTGAGCTTTGTTCCCACTTGCAGTGTGCACCATATGCTGGGCTGTTTGATATGTCCATCAAAGGAAAGTTTTTCCAGATATATAAACTGAGGTTGGAAATTATCTTTTAGGACTTGAGACACTTCACTCCAAGCCCTCCTGCAATTTAAAGTTTGTGCAGAGAAGTCTGTTGTGTTCCTTTAGGTTACCTCTATAGGTGATTTGTTACCTGTCTCTAGCAGCTTTTTTTTTTTTTACATTCCTCACACTTGTTTTATTTTTTTAAAATTAATTTTATTGGTACATTTTTTTAGATATACATAATGATAACATTCATCCTAGGGAATTTGTACCTGTACATGATATATGTTGATTTTTCTATCAATGCCTCATCCTCTCTAACAGTTTTTAAAATTTTGTACCTCTGATGAATACCTGGAATTTTGAGTATAATGTGGTTCAGAGAGTTTCTGTTTTGGCTAGGGCATCCTGAATGCCTCACTTATCTGTATGTTTATTTATTTCCCTATATTTGGAATGTTTTCTGCCATATTTCTGTGAATAAGTTTTTTAAAATGACATTTGTGTTACCTTCTAACTTTTCAGTTGTTATAGTTATTGTCAGATTAGTATCTTTTTTTCATCATCTAGCACTTTTTGGAACAATTTTTATGCCCTCTTGTTTTTAAGGTGTTTTTGACTACTTGGTCTTTGAAACCATCTTGTCATCTGGATCTGAGATTCTATCTTAACATTGATCAATTAATTCTACTGCCCATATTTTCTGTTTTCCTATCTATCTATCTATTATCTATCTATCTATCTATCTATCTATCTATCTATCTATATCTTCTGCTACCAGGGATCCAACTTATGATCTCGCACTTGCCAGGCAGGCATTTGTGCCACTGAGCTAAATCCCCAGCCTACTGCCTATATTTTCAATATAACTTTCAATCTCTTATATATCTGATTAAACCTTTTCTTGAACAGTTTCTTTGGTAAACTGGTCATTCATGTTCTGTATTGTTTTATTTTGTTTATCCTGTTTTTTATTAGTTTCTTGTGAAAACTTCCACATCTTTTTCAGTTATTACTTCTATTATCTGCTTAATTACATCTCATCTAATTCTGCTAAGTACTTTCTTAATCTGCTTTGCAACCTCTCTTGCTATCCTTTCAATTAATTGAAGTGTATATGTTGTATTATATAGCCATGCAGTGCCTTTAATTTTGGGTGAATTGAGAGTTTTGAGTGATGTTTTGTTGTTTTTTTCTTCTTGTGTATGTTTGCTTGTGCTTGTTTTGTTTTGTGTTGAGGTTTATGGATGCTTATAGTTTAAGGACTTTATTACCAGTATAGAGATCTCCTTAGTTGCTCTTCAGTGATGTACTTTGGATGTGGTTAACCATAATGCTTTGCTAAGCACCAGGATTCAACCACCTTGGCCAGTAGAGAAGAAGAAAAGAGATGAGAAGCAAGGCAGAAGGCAAAGGAAGGTTACTCATGCCTCAGAAAACTGGTGAAGAAGAAAGGAAAGAAGGGAAGGCAGAGGGAAGAATCAAACCAACCAACCAACCAACCAACCAACCAACCAACCAAATAAAAACTAAAAAACAATGCTCTCACTTAAAAAACAATGCTCTCACTTAAAAAACAAACAAACAAACAAACAAACAAATAAAAAACCAAATGAACAAAAAGAAAACAACAACAACAACAACAGCAGCAGCAGCAACAACAAAAGAATTTTTCTGTGATTTTAAATATGTGATTATCTTCTGGGCTACAATTTCAGACATGTCCTTGCTCTCACTTGTAGATGAAGAAGGTAGTCAAAGCTTAAGTCTATGCTGGGAATAGTCAACAGCAAGAAGGCAGTAGGAATAGGGAGGAGATACCAGTCCTGGGGCTTTTGAATTCATGGACATTCAGGCTAAATCTGGCTTCTGGTCTTTGGTCATGGGGATGAGGCTGGGTTATCTAATTGAAAACACTTTGTGTTGTCCCTTGTTGGCCTGACCATGGCTCACTGACCAAGAGTGTCTTCCATAGCTGACTTTTCCCCAGTCCCTGTGAGAATATAAAGTTGGGAGCCCTGAAATAAAGCCAATCCATGGCTGGCTCCTTTCCTGTCATTGTGATCACTCTTTTTAGGAGATATGACAGGTACTCAGGCTGAAGTCACCAAGAGTTGCATCCTCTGGTCCATTCCACACACTATTTTCCCTTGAAGGCTATTGGAGACCCCTGCTTTCACTGTGTCTCTTGGAGAATTAGTCCTCCTTTCTTGCAGACAGCAAACCAGTAGCTGGGGAGAAAGTCCAGATTGTCTCTTCCTTTTCCCATGTTAAGTTCTGTGTTTTTTTTTTTTTTGTTTGTTTTTTTAAACTTCTCTGCAGGCTGTAGCTTTCCCATTAGACCCTCTCTGGGTTCCAGGATTTCATATCCCTCCATTTCTTCCCCTTGGTTATATTTTCTTTTTCCAGTGTCTGGGTTCCAAATCCCGGGTGTGGGGGGGTGTTGATTTGTGGTTGCTTATTATTGCACCATCCTCCTGGAATTTTTGATTCCATGTTATTTTGATTCTTTATTTTGAATTTCCAAATGCCCACTAGATTTCTCATCCAGAAGCTTTGCAAGTACCTCATATCTAAAGAAGATTTTTATTTTCTTGGATTTTTTTTTAAGGTACTGGGAATTGAACTCAGGACCTTGAACTTGCCCGGCAGGCACTTGTGCCACTGAACTATACTCTCATCTATTTTCTTGTCTCTCTTTTTTTTTAGCAAGTCTGCTTTTTTTATTTCTGACATTTTGGTGTATGATGTTATTTTTTAATTGATTATGTTTATTAGTATATTTCAGATATAACAATGATCATGTTTAGCATATGGAATTTATAACTGTACATGATATATCTTTTATTTATTTTTTATTTTAAAGGGAATAAGACAAACCAAAACAAAAAATATCAAAGCAAGTCAGAACAATGCAAGCATCACAGGACTTCAAAACAAGACAACAGGAAATCAACAATAGCTACCATAATGTCTCTAGTTTTCTTGAAAGTAGCTGCCTGTACTTTCACACATAATGAAATCAAATAACAGAAAACAGATTAAAACCTATCAAAACAAAAGAATGAAAGCATTACAGGATTTCAAAACAAGATAATAGGAAATGAACAATGCTTACTATAATGTCTCATTTTCTTCAAAATAGTTATCCATACTATCACACCTAATAAAATCAAATAAAACAAAGCAGAACAAAAGCAATCAAAACAAAAGAATAAAAGCATTATAGGACTTCAAAACAAGATGATAGAGAATCAACACTGGCTACCATAATGTCTTGTTTTCTTCAAAATAGCTATTCATACCATCACATAACAAAGTCAAAGAGAACAAAACAGAAGAAAACCAACTAAACAAAAGAATGAAAGCAGGGGCTGGGGATTTAGCTCAGTGGTGTAAGTGCCTGCTTGGCAAACACGAGATCATGAATTCGATCCCCAGCACAAAAAAAAAAATGTGTTATAGGACTTCAAAACAAGATAATAGGAAATCAACACTGGTTACAACAGTATATCCCGTTATCTTCAAAATAGCTGCCCATACCATCAGACACAGTAAAGTCTAAGAAAACAAGACAGAATAAAACCAAACCTAATAAAATTTTGAAAATGATACAAGAATTCAAAGCAAGATAACAGGAAATTAACAGTGGTTACCATTTTCCCATTATAGGCATTCTTCCCCTATCAGTTTCATAACATCTATTGCGGCTTTTTGGATCCCACTAACTCCTTCAGGTTTTTATGCTAGGGAGATAACTCAGTGTTCACCTATATGAGTCCAGACCATTTCACCCATGGGCATGATCTCCAGTGGCATCAATTTACCCTCAAGGGGCTCGAGATTATCCTACTTTATAGTTGGGTAGCTTTCCACTTTGTGAATATACCATCTCTTTCTTATCCATTTTGCAGTGGATAGGCAAGTTACCTTTGCTTTTTTTCTGGTCTCCTGTCACATGGAACAATTGTTTTCTCTCCTTTCATTTTCAGTCTATGAATTTCCTTTTGAGTCAAATGTATTTCTTGTATACAGTGTATTGATGGATCTTGTTTCTTGATCCACTTTCCCTGTTTTTCTTTTTATTGGTGAATTGAGGCCATCTACATTAATGGTTACAACCAGCATCTATTGATTCGTCTCTGCTGTGCTATCCTCCTGCTTTAGGCTTTTCACTTTTCCTCCTTCATTCAATTGCCTATCCTGTTTTTTTTTTTTTTTAAATTTAAAAGAGAATAAAACAAAAGGGGGCAGTACAGAGCAGATCAGAAGAGGACAACATAGGCAACACAGTACTTTACATTAAGTCAACTGGACATCAACAGTATCTAACACCATATCTCTTACTCTGCTATAGTTGAGCATAGTTTCAATTACAGTAATATCAAACATAACACAATAGTATAAAGCCATGCATATAG